>CM076581.1:278888449-279176444 GCA_034641835.2 Pinus albicaulis
CGTGGTTGCCATCAAGTCCAAAGGGGGAGATTGTTGGAAATATGATGCAGGATGTTGTCCTTGATGGCAACCCACTGAATGAAGATGAAGACATGTGACTATTGACATGTGTTGTCCTTGATGGCAATCCAACTGATGAATTTATGCTTGACTTGATGGACTTGGTAAATGATGTAAATTTGATGTGATATGTTGTTGAGTGTTGTCCTTGAAAGGAAACCCACTTGATGAAGATGATGAAAACTTACTTGATGAAGTTGTGCTTAAGAGAATGTGTTCCTGATGAAGAAAATATGATGTTTCTACAGTGTGTACAGAAGGCTATGAAGAAAGGATTTCAGAATGTACTCAAAGTATGATGAAAAAAAGTATGTCTCTTGGTATACGCGGATTGGCCTAGGAGAAGTCGCGTATGCACGCGGAAAAGAACGTGCCAAGTCGCGTATGGGCTAAAGCGCTTAAAAGGTGCAAAACCAAGGGTAACCACCATGGTATTGACCCATTGTATTGGGTAATGATCCGCCTAATTGACCCCGTCCAGGTAGTTTTGGGCTCGTGGTATTGTTTTGGCCCATGGTATTGAAAAAGGGGCTCATGGTATTGAAAAAGGATAAACCTATATAAGGAGAAGAAATTCATTGTGCAAAGTGTGTGTGTGGGTGCAAGATGTCTGAGCTTGAATGAATACTTCTCTCTGAAGTATATCTGAATGGAAAGGGTTACACTTGAATGATCTAGATCTGAATTGCTCTTGTATTTGCTAGATCTGATTATGGAAGGCTTAGATCTGTGATGAGGCGAGCATCTAGGCGAACATCTGTCTGAAGCAAAAGGGTAGATCTGAACTGAATATCTGATCTGATGAAGTATGCTGCTCTCTAATGATTGAAGATCTATACGCTACTTCGCCGCGGAGGAAGCGCGTATATACGCAGCTTCAGCGAAGAGAAAGCGCGTATGCGCAATAAAATATACACCGAGGTATACGCTGGTTTGTGTGGACGGAAGCGCGTATATACGCGACATCAGTGAAGTAAAAGCGCGTATGCAAACTAGGGTTTGCTGAAGCAAGGGGTATGAAATATCTGATCTGTTCTGCTGTGTTTCTGCTATCTGATCTGTGTTGATATGTATCTGTTGATGATGTATGGTTGTGCTTAAAAGTATGGAAAGGGTTCGGTCTGGAAATATGATGAATTGTGGCCTGCAAGTTGTGTTCTATTGAAGTGGTTGGATCCAGTGTGAAAATTGATGAAACGTGGTCCAAGGTGGTGCTGAGGGTTGTAGCCTTCAGTCAGGGGGTTGTAGCTCCCTTCCAAGTGAGGCTGGTAAACGAGATCGGGGGGTCGTAGCTCCCTTCCAGGAGAGGCTGGTAAACGAGTCAGGGGGTTGGAGCTCCCTTCCAGGAGAGGCTGGTAAACGAGCGCAGGTGGGTGCCTGCGTGCTGGTCAAGTCTGCGCCAGCACATATGTTGTAATATGTTTTCTCTATAATAAAATATTGAAGGCCGAGCAACTGCAGCGGTGGTTTTCTCCCGACTTGGGTTTCCACCTAAAAATCCTGGTGTTCATGTGTGATGCTTTGTGTGATGGTTTATTCTGTTCTTACTGCACATGTTTACTGCTTATTGAATATCTGAAGAATAAATGATGGAATGGTTTAAGTGAAGAATTAATGACATATCTAGATCTCTGTGTATACGCAAGTTTCATAAAGGGGATCCGCGTATATACGCTAGTTTACTGAAGTAAAGTAGCGTATGGGTTTTAAGGAATGAAAAAGTAAAAAGATTTGATTATGCAGTAAATACTGATTCACCCCCCCTCTCAGTATTTTTCCCAACAGCAATGGTAGGGTATGTGGCAAACCCTGCACTGTGTGAAGCTGTAAAAGAAGTAAGAAATCAGTTAGCAGATTTTGAAATAAATGAAGAATTTTTCAGTGGCTTGCTTCAATGTTTGAAATCTCCGAAGTTTTCTCTTGAAGCTAAAAATGGTGTCTGTGAGTTAGTTGTTTAAAGAATTGAGAAGGAGATTCAGTGTTTAGATAATCAGATCCAGTCATATGATTTCCGAGATCCCAGAATGTTCTTGGAAACTCTTCCTCCTTCAAAACAAGAAACAATAGAGTTGCCTACAAATGTTTGCATTGACAGTGTGCAGCTGGAGGTATGTATTGCAGAGTTGGGGCAGCAAACGGAGTCTGACTTTTGCGATCCTATTGCGATGTACATGGAAATGTTTTTCAGTTTGACTGACAAATCAAACTGTCTTTTACATGATCAGACTCATTATGTGCATGTAGGGATGCCAGCAATTGCATCTGTGATCTGGTTAAAGCACTCTCAAGCAAAATTCTTCTCAGATTTACTTGAATGGTTGATCTGGCATTACAGTATTACATGATCTATTGTTTTTGCAGCAAAGTAGGGTAGATTTTGTAAATAAATAAGCAGCTAAAGGGCAGCATTTCGTTCTAGTTTCATTACAGTTTTGGTTGGAAGTTTGTTGAGTCAGTTTTTCAATCATTTCAGTCAAGTTTCAGTCCATAAATGAGTTGAAAGTTTCGTGTTGTCTGTTGAAATAATGATTCTATCGCCCAATGGATGGAGGCACTGTCTGCTCTCCCAAATATCTGCAGTTCTTGGCACCTCCAAGAAGCGGCAGCTGCCATCCCCATTGGAGCCAATGTTAGACACGGTCCTGTCAGTCCCTGGTCATAATCAAATTCTCCAAAGTTCATTTCCCGTCACTGGCAGTCATTAAATGCCATTTTGATCAAAAGAGTCATTTGAATTCTTGAGTCCAGGGTTTTGTCTTCAGAAGTGCTTCAATAACAGGTGCAAGCCAAAGGAAGGTTCAGTGAGTTATTATTTCAGGAGTTTCAATGATCAAAAGGATGATTCTTCTCCAAAACCTTGTTTTGGAGAAGAAATTGTTAGATTAGTTGTTTGTAATAAGTATATTTTTAAAGTCTGCCCTCATGAAGAATGTAGGCCCTGGTCACCTTGCCAGGACTCATCAGCTCCTATCCCTGCAAAAGCACAAACAGAAAGAACATCATCAGCAATCAGAGACAAAGTGAAATCAAACAAAACAGAGTTTTGCATCCAAATGTCAGAATGCCAAATTATACAACACGCCCAGCTGTTTGGTGGAGTTGATGGTTATAATCTTGAAAGTGAACCATGTGTGGCTTGTAGCTGGCCAGACATTGGCAAGAAAACTCATGCTTTCTCTCGTAGATAAGGCACAACATAATCAACCTTTGAGTGTGGATCCAAATTTTTTTAATGGACTAAGAAGTATTCTCTGCAATTCGAGTTTGGACAAAGAGTTCATAGTAAAGGCAATCACTCTACCTAGAGAGGGAACAGTGTGATGGAGTAAAGGTCGAATTGGAGAAGTGGAGAGCGAAAATTTGTTTACAGAGCCATGGAGTGGAGGTGTGCGCTACCCATAGAGGAGGCGCGCTACCTATATAAGGGGCACTACGCATATAACACCCCCAGCCCGTGTTAAATATCAAGTGCGCTACGCGTTGGGTAGGCGCGCTACCCATACAGTCTCAGGGCCAAAAAAAAATTTGCTTTTGCGCCCAATTTCATGCTAAAGCTCCTCAAATCAGTTATGTCGGACAAACGTTGGAGGCGGTGATGGGGTAGCTACAGCTGGCTCACGAATATGGCCCAAGAGCATCTGCAGCAAAGCAGTGCAGAGGACAAACAATGGCGGACGCTGTGCAGGAAATTGCCATATACATTCACAGATTCCATAACCTTGATCTCTTCCAACAAGGATGGTATCAAATAAAATTCAATGCAAGATGGGAGGATTCTGAAACTACTACTTCTGGCACACCTACTCGCGTGGTGCAATATGATGTGCCAGATTCAAGTTCAGATGACATTGTAGCAGTCTAGCGGATTGATGATGAAGATCATAGTTTTTACACTCGCCCTTTTCGAATCAAATACACACGGGAGGATGTTTTCTTGTCAGTGATGGTTTCCTTCAGTTTAGACGTAATAGTACCAGAGCGGCTCTTGACATCTGGAGTCATATTAAAGTTTGAACTATTATATGCCTCATTTTATGGAGTTTTTTTTTTTTTGGCAGTTCAAAATCCTCTTGACTTTTCTCCTGCTTCAGTTCATGAAATCCGTGTCCCTCCCAAAGCTCTTATGGGTTTTCACTCCTACTGTCCTCTTCACTTCGATGCATTACATATGGTGTTGGTTGATTTAAGTGTACATATTGTTCTTTACAAAGCTGTCACAGTTTTGTCTTCAAGTGATGATGATCAATCAGAGGATAGCCTGGGGGAGTTTGCCTCAGTGAGTAAACACGCAATGAGTTATGCAGAATCAGGGGTTGATGCCAAGGACATTGCTCTGTGGAAAGCACTCTGTGTTTCACGCAATATTCTTATCAATGAGATACAAAGCATTGGTAGGGGAAACAATCGGAGAATTGATGGTCTGGAAAATATAGAAGAAATAAAAATTAAATCTATTGCAAGAAAGCTTGGCAAGAGACCTACACCAGAAACCAATGATATTGGGAATAATGAACTGCTTGGGAAGGAGAAGTCAGGTTCAGAAGAATCAACACATGTGTCAATAGAGGGCTCAGAGCAAGACACTGGATCATTTGATGAGGATGAAGAAGACTATTGGCAAATGTTATCCAGGGCAGTATACACCTGTTATAATTTTTGTTTTTCTTGATGGTGCATTAAGCGGAATTCTGTTTTCCTTTATCAAAGGGCGTAATCTTTGTTCAAAACTATTTTTTATTAAAAATGTTTTTTCAAAGGGTAAATGTGATGTGGCAGTCAAAGTCAAAGCCAGAATTTAAACAAAGGATATCCACCATGGCAGAAAGATAGGTTCGATTGCCCATTTTGGTCTTCAGTTACGATTTCAAAGGCTCTGCATTATAGTTTCCGCATTCTAATTGGTTATCAACAAATTCGAGTAGAAGAAGGAGCGCTATTCTATCTTCAGAAAAGCTGATTGGTTTTTTAGTTTTATTTTGTTAATAATGATAAAACAGATCCCTTTGTTCGAAATCGGGACTGTTTTCTCCTAGCATAGTTTATTTAATGTATTGAAAAATCATTTGTAAGGGGGAAAGAGTTCTGGGAAACCTGTAGAGAAATACAGAGAGCTTCATTGTACAGTTTTTGATAGAGATTTAATTGAAAGTTTGCAGCTCTGTTCCATGAGATCCCTGTGCTAACAACTTAGCATTATGTTTTTCTCTGTTTTCATATGTTTCTTGTTATGTTTATTGTTCTCATTCATAATCATCATTCTGCTGAATGCTTTTATGTGAAGGGACCAAATTTATCGCTCGCTTGGGAAAGTATCTAAGTTCTATAAGCTCCGTCCGAAAAGGATTCGTGAATTCATGCTCTTGTCAAAGATTCTTAAACATTCTTTACACTCCATATAATTTCAAATTGAATGCTTAAGCTCTTGCCTGTCTTGCCTTATGGAATAATCTGTGCCTTTGATTAAATCTCTGCTCACACTGTTCTCGATCCCATACATTCCAGAAAACCCCATCATTTATTAAAAACCTCATTTCCTATCTCTTTACTAGCCTAAAATCAATATCAGTGTTTCATTTAGGTCATCTCAGATCCTATTGGACATCTTTCACTGAGTTTGACCCGGAGAGAGCCCTCTCCTGTCCTCATAGGGCTAGCTACGAGGCTAAGCTTGGTTTGATGTTGCCTCAAGTTTTTCCTTCTTCAGCCTGAGGCAGATTTGAGCGCTAATAGCATCCACTACCTTTGCCGATGTAGCATCCTCTTTCCTCCAATTTCCTGGAAGAGGAATGTCGATAGGCTTGCAGCCTTGCATGTGAAACTTCTCTAGTATCTCCCGGGCATACTTTCCTTGAGACACAAACATTTCACCTTCCCGCTGCCATATTTCCAATCCAAGGAAATAATGAAAGAGGCCCAAATCCTTCATCTCAAACTCCTTTGCAAGATCTGCCTTGCATGAGTGTATCAAATTCTCATCACTCGTTAGTATTAAATCATCAACATAAAGAACAATGATTAAAATCTTACCCTCCACCACAATTTGGTACAGGTTTGCATCTGCCTCACTCTTGGTGAAGCCAATTCCAGTGAAATAGATGTCGATCTGAGTGTACCAAGTACGAGGTGCTTATTTTAGCCCATACAGCGCTCTTTTGAGCCTGCACACATGTGACTCACTGATAAAGATCTCAAATCCTTTAGGTTGCTTAATGTACACCTCTTCCTCAATGATCACATTAAGGAACGTAGTCTTCACATCCATTTGATGAATGTGCCAACCCATCTGCGCTGAGAGAGCAAGGATGGTCCATATGGAAGAATACCGTGTGATAGGTGCAAAGGTTTCTTCGTAGTCAATCCCCTCGATCTGTGAGAAGCCCCGAGCAATAAATCTTGCCTTATAATTCTCAACGCTCCCATCAGCTGCTTGCTTTACCTTGTAGATCCATCTTGATCCTACAACTGATTTTCCCACCGGCCTTGGAACAATCTCCCAAGCACTGTTTCTGACAATGGGGTCATACTCTTCCACCATGGCATCTACCCATGTGGGCTCCTGCATTGCTTCTTCAAAAGAAGATGGCTCTATTACGATACACTTTCTCATAAGAGCCATGTATCCAGTAAATCGATCAGGTGATTGTCTCTATTTGCGTTGTGATGTAGGGACTCCTACATTCTATGCCACATCAAGATTCAGTCTCTTAGTTTCTATGGTACGCTTTCCGCCTTTTCTGATGTTTGGTTCTACATGAGTGGACTCCTCCACTCCATGAATCTCCTCCTATGGTTGATCCACATCTAGAGGCTCATCTTTGGGAACAAGAAGTTTCTCCTCTGCATGCAAGTGTAGCTCCCTCTCAAGCAACAACTTCATGGCTTTCACCTCATTGAATCTTATATCTCGTCGCACTATAGTCATCCGACTGTCTGGAAAATACACATGATAATTATGGGGTGCTTCTTTGTACCTCACAAATATCCCAACTTCTGCAGTCGGCTCCAGCTTCTTCCTGGTGTCCTTTGTCACATGAATGTAAACAGATGAGCCAAAAATCTTCAAATGAGAAATATCAGGCTTCTTACCAGTAAAAGCTTCTTCAGGTGTACTCATGCCAAGTACTCTATGAGGAAATTGGTTTTGCACATAAACCGCAGTGTTGCATGCTTCCGCCCACAAGTGCATCGGTAGGCCTTGGTCATGCAGCATAGCTCGTGCAGCACCCGCGATCATTCTGTTCTTCCTCTCCACGACCCCATTTTGTTGTGGGTTATGAGGCACTATGAGTTCTCTTTGAATTCCTCCTTTGCTACAGAAGTCTTTTAATTCACCCGAGATGTATTCACCACCATTATCGCTCTATAGAGATTTCACTTGCTTCCCCGACTCCTTCTCCACCAATGCTTTGAACTCACAGAAATTTGAGAATGTTTCGCTCTTCTTTTGCATGAATAAGATCCAGCATCTACGAGAATAGTCATCAACAAATATAACATAATACCTGTGTTTTTCTGTTGAAGCAACCGAGAAAGGTCCACACATGTCTATGTGAATTCTCTCTAGGATCACCAAAGCACAGTTCTCCTTCTCATGAAAGGTGGTATTCACAAAATTACCCATAGTACATCCCTTGCATTGATCTGATTGTGTAAGAGTACCCTTGGGAAGTCCAGTAGAAATCTGCTGCAAAATCTTCAAAGCACCATGGTTAAGATGGCCCAATATTCTGTGCCATAATTCGCCCTCATCCCGACTCACCACTTCTTCTGCTTTGCCCACCATTGCAGCGCAGCCATCTACCTCCAGCTTGTAGATATTCTTAACTCGAATCCCTATATTATTGGTTTTACTCATTGTTTTATGTCGAAGGAAGGCTTTTCCCTCACTGAAAACAACATCATAACCTTTGTCTTCCAACATTGCGACTGAGACCAAGTTCTTCTTCAAACATGGAACATGCATAACATCCTTCAACAAGAATGGATTATCGGACTCCCTCTCAAATGTAATGGTCCCAATGTCGATCGTACTGTATTAACCATCGTCACCCATCTATATATGCATCTGGAGGTCCTTCTCCTCCAAGTCACGAAACAACTCCTTGTCTCCCATCATATGGAAAGATGCACCACTATTAACATACCACACCGATCCCATATAGCTTGAAACCAAGCATGTGATCAAAGAGAAATAAAGTTCAAATTGCGAGGCTAAGGCCTCTCCAGCTGCAACTCCAGCAACCTTCTTGTTCTTCTTCTTCTCTGGGCAGTTAGTGGTGAAATTCCCATGTTCATGACAATGAAAACACTTCACCTTGGACAAATCCCGCTTCTTGCCTTTAGCTTCGAATTTTGAAGGAAATTTCTTCCCCTTCCATTTCCTTGCTTTGGCAGCCAAAGCACAATTCTCTTCATCTTCATTATTTGATGAAGAGCCATCCCTGGTACCCTGCCTTATCTCCTCCTGCACAAGATCCAACCAAAGTCTCTCCCATCCTGGCAGTTTCTCCCATCCATTGATAGAGTCTTCGTAGCTATGCCAACTCTTCGAAAGCCCAAGGAGAGCCAAGCTCACCAAGTCTTCATCATCAACATTAACCCCCACACTTCCTAGTTCATCCTTGCAGTGGACAAACTTCGTGAGGTATTTTGGAATACTGTCGCCCTTCTCCATTTTTATTTTTCTGAGCTTTTCTTTAAGCACCAACTTCCTCTGGTCACTTCTTCTTTGGAAAAAATTTGTCAAAGCCTTCCACATTAAGAATGGAGTGGCTTTCTCGTGAAGGCTAGACACAATATGGTCCTTCACACCTTCCAACAGAATTCTTCTTGTCTTTTCTGTCTTCTTTTTCCATGCGTCAAGTAATGCAACATCGCTAGATCCTGGCTTAGGAACATCACTATCGATGAACTCCTTCAGTCCATTATCCTCCAGCACCGCCTCCATCCTATCCTTCCAGGCTATGTAATTCGATTTCCCATCAAGGGCATACTCCAATCGCAACCCATTGAAAGACATTTCAATATATACTCAACTTCTGCACCAAGAATCTTCTATAGCAAATTCGAATTGTCCACCAGCACGAACTGAGAAATTCTTCACAATCGCAATATTCAATAATTAACAATACTATGATACCATGTATAAATTAGTATACACTAATAATGCATACATCCAGATTCCCCTGATCTCACAATATTTAACTTCTTGCAAAATACAGAATCATTCCATTATTAATCTTTTGCGTAAAATTAATTGCGAACACATGTGAAGCATAAATAAAAAAAATCACACATAACACAGTTGTTTAACAGGAAATCCTGAAGATGAAAACCCCAACTATCATATATTATGTATCATGGATATCATGTAACAATCTCTTACAAAGCTTAGTACATCAAGCTCTCAGTACAATCAATCATCACACACTAACAAGATGAAATCTGCAAATCCATGCACTGATTTCTGCCCTCCTGATAGCCTGCCTCCACTGCGCAATCCCCGCTGAAGAATAGCTCTGAATGAATTCAAATTACCCTTGCCTTGACTATGCAATCCTCATTGGCAACTCCAATGTGTGTGTGGTGAAATCAATGCATCACTATAGTCACAACAGATAGTCCATTTTTCCCTTTCCCCTATCTCTCCACTAGGTCTCCACTGGAACTGACATGCACTGTAGTTAACTACTATATTGTTCAGTTTATTAATGAGTTATTATTTGTGAATTAATTAAATAATTAATTCACTCCACTCTCACTAGTGTATCATTCAGTTATACTAGATACAACTAGCTCAACTGAGTTTAACTAAGTTAAATTGAATACAACTCCATGAACTACTCTTCCAACTCTGTCATAACTTTGCCACTTCAGTTCTAACTAATTCCTCCATGTATGAACCACCAGTAAACCCTAGGAATTACGTAATTTCTTCAGCCCACTGATTTGCCAAATATGTGCACTGAAATTAAGTGCTCCAAGAGAATAAGTTGATGTTTATTGTCGGACTATTATTAAGAGCTAATAATAATCGACACTTCTATTTTTAGATCGACAATCTATAAATAGGCTTCGCCCAATATTCTAAAAATAGAATTTGATCTATTTTTCCAACTTGACCAACCATCCACAAAAAGCATCCTGCAACTTCTGAAATATGATCACCATGTCTAAAAATAGACTTGCGCCCATGCCTCTTACAAGCACTGGGATCGGCGGCCCTATCTGCCCTCGACTTTCTACCATGGCCAATGCCTCCTGCACCTTCTGCACTCGCCCTTCTTCCTTTGTAGAGCCGTGAAGCCGCCTATCCACCATCGTAGGTTTGGAGCCTGCCTACTTCCTCGCTCAATATATTTTGAAACCCCGAGCACAACCCCTTCCTTCATAGTACGTCGTTCTGCAGCGCCGTCGAACCGTCGACCTCCTGCCCTGCCCTGCAAACCTTACTACTCCTTCGGTCCATCTTTGATCCTATATATATATAACCAAAAATAACTCATAAAATAGAAAAATTCAAACATAAATAAATAACGCAAAAAAAAACAATAAACAATTTTTAAAAACAAAAATAAAAATTAAATGAAAAAAAAAACTCCCCAAGAAAACATAATATGAAACAAATCAAAACAGATGATAAATAGTAGCTAGTACCTATGGTTTAATTTAAATATAGCTAAATTAAAGTAAGAAACAATAAAGAACTAAAATTGCTTATACTTCATCTTGCAACAACAATATTAACTACTAATGTTGTAAACGTCTGTGTGTTAATTTTTTTTTTTAAATTAATGATGTTAAATGTAAGAAAAATATTTATTCAAAAAATCTAAACTAGAAGTGAGATTTAGTTAAATGGAATAAAAGTCATTAAAATTAAGAATAAAATTGAACCATTATTTTAGTAGGTAGATACAACAAAACACTATGTTAACTTGTTTCTACAGTCTCCTTATAGTTGTTATTATTTGTAGTTTATTTTGTACAAAAAGGAGGTTTTTTGTAATGTTCTTCCAAAAATAATATCATGTCACAAACCAAATATTTTACTTGTCTAGAGACCAAACACATATTTTTATAAAATACTACGATGTTCTTAAATAATATAATTCATTGTTGAATCCTCAATGCATATGGGAGCTATTTTACTAATATCAACACCTTTAAGAAAAAAATATCAAATTGTTCAATTTGTTCAAGTGAAAAAACATAAAATGCTTCAATGCTCAATAAGATAATACTACATCCGAGAGAAATAAACATCAAAAACAAATGAAATTCGCAAAATCCCTGTACAATTTCTAGCATCTTACATCATACAATTTCCAGCATAAGCAATAGCAAAAGAGAAAATAATATTTGAGGAAATAGATGGAATTTTTGCAATTAAAACCTTGTTATACAATACAATTTCCAGCTACAAAAACATATTTTCTAGTTGAAAATTTATGCATAATTTCACCAATGTATAATGAAGAAGATCGCTAGAAAAATATGCAATCAACCCATCCTTGTCCCATGAAATTTTCAACGTCCATAATGTCATCTTTCAAATGAGAGTTGGAGTTTTCTATATAACAAACTACTTTAAAGACAATTCATTGTACAAATAATTATTATCTAAATTAATAATAATACTTATAGTAATGCCCAATAAATAGTGGTAGCTCATATAATATTAAAAGAGGTGAGCTCATCAGATTGATTTGTAATGAGCTATGTTGCTATAGGATAATTTTTGCAAGAATCTACTACTTCACAATTTTGGAACAGTCGCACTAGGATACAACTAAATCCTCATCAATACATAACCACACTAGGACACAACTAAATCCTCATCAATATAGATGAAAATATGAATATATTAAATATATTTTTAAAGCATACAACATGGAAATATAAATAAAAATATGAATATATTAAATATTTAGTTCTAAACAAAAATAAAAAATAATCTCACATGTATCAATTATAACAACTATGTTGAACAATAATAACACGATAATCACAGGAATCACATTGCCAACTTTAACTTCACAAGTTGTCATTCTCCAAATCTGTGATATTTGAGTGTAGGCAATAATGACAAGAGGTATTTAATATTTGAGTAGAATGGAGAATGTGAGGTGTATAAATAAGACAACCAGAGAAAATTACACTCAATTTTTGTGTTAATTTTATTAATTTCTTATTTTTAGAATTGTTTTTTGCTAATTGAATTGTATTCATTGAAATTGAAGTTGTATGTATAGTCGTTGCTTCCTAGAAATAAAATTATATGAGGGTGAAGGGAAAAAATAAATTCAAATTAAAAAAACAAACAAACAAACTATGATAAATACAATTGGAATTGAAAATAGAGGGAACAATAGTTATAGAAAAAGACATAAAAAAAATAATAAAACTAAAAATATTAAATATATATATATATGATGGAAAAAAAAATTTAATTTCTTTTCTCTTAAAAATTTGTCACATTAAATTAAAAATATGGAGAAAAAACTATAATTCATGAAAATGGAAATAATAGAAAAGGGGGGAAAAAATCAAAAAGTTAAATATAGAGAAAATAAAACTAAAAACAAACAAAAAAAATACTAACTAATGGAAAATATGGAGTTACTAAATAGCACCCATAATAAGACCTCAACTAATCATCTTACAAATAAATAATTTAAAAAATAAGGAAAATTGAATTCTCAACTATGGATAAGTCACAAAAATATTTGGTCAAAGACAAATTAATATGTAGTCAAATGAAACTAAATGCTTAATACCATGCTTGTGGCACTTACAATAAATAAACATATTTTAACAGAAAAGGAAAAAAGAAAAAAAACAACACACACACACACACAGATATAACAAGTTAAAAAAATAAATAAATAGGAGTATGTAGGCCTCCATAGTCCATCAAATTATAAATAAATTAATAAATAACATATATATAAATTGAATGTAAAAATATTATTAAAATTTTAAAATTAAAAAAAAAATGTATATGTGTGTGTAATTAAAAAAAATGGCAACATTTTCTCAGTGTTTTTTTTAATATTAAAAAATAATAATAATGTTTTTAATAATGTGTTTTTTTTTTAAATAACAAAAAAGGGGAATAGATTGTATTAATGCAATCCAAGTATAAAACTCAATAATGTTACATGGCATCATTTTTTGTAGATACAGATCTCATAGCTATTCATTTCTAGCCTTTTCTAGTAGCTACATTATAAGTACAACGAATTTAGACTTACAACATTATCGATCTCTTTACAACATTTATAAAGGTTCCAGAAGCAGTCTATTAGAAAGAAAAATTTATTTTTCATCAAAAAGTGTTGAGGTTAGATATGGGACTAATTTGTCTTCAGAACTTTCCTAAGGGATATCTTTCTTCTAGTTTGTAAACTCATCTAGTTGGTGGCACCAAACCTTCACTTCATGCTTCAAACTAATAATGCTAGTGTGCATTTCATCCAAGCTTAATAACATTTCTTATTGAACATAGTTGATAATGAGTAGGCAAAGGATTTTTTTCCTTTTTATCTCCACCTCTCTCCATCGCAAAGGAAACACAGAAGCCGGGGTACAAGTAGTACAAAGGACATTGTAATGTCTCTAATTTTCTGATTTTAAAAATAGGCAGTCAAAGACTCTAAGGGTCAAGTGGACCCCAAGGAAAATGTTAATTGTAGATATATTTTATTAATCTAAATTAATAAAATGAAAAAGGAAATTAATGGTGCAAATATTAGATAAGGATTAGAGATCAAGGATCCAAATCCATGAGGATGGATAAGGATCATAAGACTTTCCCAGTTCTCCAAAAAACTTTGAAGGAAACAAATTAAATATAGCAATTGAGATTGGAGATAAAAATCTAAAAATCTACCCCAGTAAAGAGGAAATTACTGGGAAGAGGTGGAATAAAGCTAGAAAGAGGAAAAGCTAGCTTTAAAGTACTTTTGTGGAAGAAACAAAAGAAAAGCTTAGGCACACAGGAAAGCAGCATCCTGATTTAACTGGACGCAGTTAAGAGAAATAGGCTGAGGGGAAAGCAAGCTTAAAGAAGCAGATTCAGGATAGACAAGAGGTTGTCTATTGCTAGAGAAATTGATCTCTACTCGGGAGGAGCTATGGAAAAAGAGCTCAAAGGTTGGGTGGAACCTAGTCTACCTTAAATAGTATGTAACAGTTAATTTCATTTTTTAAATTATACTTTAGTTCTGTTATGAGTTTGCTAATGAAGTAAAAGAGTATAGATATATATGAAAGTGAGAATCTGAATATGAGTTTATGCTATACAATTAAGGTAAATTAGAAATAAAATTGGAAGGCATTTACATTGAACAGAATTGACTATAATAAAAATAGTATGTCTTGTATTGTTGTACAGACATAACTCTGTAGAGAACCAACTCTCAAAATCTCTAAACCCGGTGTAAGGCTTATATCTAAGGTTAGGTAAATTTCAGAAAACTGTTATTTCATTAACAAATCTGTTCTATTATTACATTACTAAGTTGTACATTACAGTATTAAACAATTTCTAAGTAGAAATAAGTATGCATGAGAGATAAATGAATACACAGTATATTTAAACAAAACCTAATATGTTGTAGTATAGTTGAGAAAGATAAATTATGAATCAAGAAATACTAGACAGAAAATAATATATGTATATTTTCATGATGTATTTCTACATAAGAACTGGAAGTGAAAGCAAAACTGGAAATGAAAGTACTCATTAGGGGAATTTTGAGGTCTAAAATGGGCCTCCTAAGGAAAATGTACAATCAAAATTCACTTTATGAGAACCAATCACATTTTAGGGGATGACATCATCCTAATGGTTGGTGTTATGGGTGGGGTGACACTATCACATTCTCAATGAGTATATAAAAAACTCATGGTTAACTTGATATGTTAGTTCTCTAAGTACTTTTTAAATTCAAAGTAAAGTGTCATATTAAATGTCATTAACACTTTTTGAAAAAAATATATTATTGTCATTTCATATTTCTTGAAAGAAACAATGCATATCCCTATACATTTATTATATTATATTATATTTATATAGTATATTAATTACATGTTATTATACAATTTAAATAATATAAATTTTAATTAATAGCATATGATATAATTAAGAATTTATAAATTTATATTCATATTTTATTTTAAGTTATTTAATTACAAAGGACAAATGCATTAGTTGTTCAATGATAATGACTTTTTCTTGAAAATCTCATTCTTATTTATAGTCACATCAATACAATTTTTGTATTAAGTTTATTTTGGTACAACTTTTGAATTGAATTTAACTATGGTTACATGGAGTGTGGTGCAAAAAGTGAATTGCAAATTCATAAATATTATTTTATTGGTTTAGCTATTATTTTATTATTTCCTTAGGAGGCTCATTTTAGACCTCAAAATCCCCTAATGATATATGGAATACCCACAATCTTTTAATTGAAAAGAAAAGAGTTTACTCCATATAGTAAATATTCATATAAGTATGAATGCTAAACTCATATAGTCATATCATTTAAACGTTTCAGTCCATAGAATTTAACAGTCTAAGTAAGATATGATGTTAACAAAATATTACATATAGGGAACATTGTTCCTCTATAGAATACTGCTAAGTCTTTTGGAAAATTTATGTAGAGTTGCATATGATAAAACCCAATGGGTACCTGGACCAACCTGTATAAAAATAGACCACTCATTACTATTGAATGGTAAAGAGCAGTGGATGTATATCAATCCCAATTGTAGGTGATATATATATGTACCTCCGAGAGATTGAACAGAAAGTTAAATTTGGGTTGAGTATGGTGAACAAAATTGAAAATAAAATAAGTAAGGCTTAAAGAAAAAAAAATTAAACCATTACCTTAGGTACATCATTAAGATGTTATAGTTATAGTCCTAAAAAGAGGCACAATTAGTTCCGATAATTTTGTATTTTACAGGTTGTTGCAAAAACTATAAATAAGATCTAGTATGACAGAATCTCAATGTATGAGAAATAACTATGTACGCGTATAAAGTAGAAAGATGTTTTTCATTCATATACAGGAGATTGACTTAACATTTTAATCATGAAGACAGAAAAGAAATCGATATTCTCAGATAAATATAAATAAGTATATAGAATGATGAATTAAGAAACGTTGTTAAGAACAACCAAGAGGAAAGTCGAAATTCGGGGAATTTAGAAGTAAAAAAAAAGTGGGAATTTCACTGGAGGAAGAATGAAAATTTCGCACAAGAAACGTAACAAAGGATTTTCATTCGAGCATCAACAAGTTGAAAAAATTGATTAAGTATTCAGGTTGAGAAACTGATACTAAGACTTTAGTTATTGAAGGTCTACAATAAAACTAGAAACCCAATGTGTAAACGAAAATAATGGCTATACGAACTTACTGGAGGTGTAGTTGACCATCGCATGAGACACCGAGGAGCAATAGGAGGTTGTCTAGTCTTCCAACTATGTTTGAGTAAACGCTGTGAGATTTTATCGACTTATAGAAGTTCCATGCCTAAATTAAATTGAATACAAATTATACTGTATGGAGATGTATTAAAAATTTAAAAGACATCCCAATTCCGTAATTTGCACAAACAAGGAATGGCTAATAACAATTTCCATATCTTATACAGTTATAGAAACCCCTAACATTTTGGGTAATAGAAAACTGAATATAATAAATCCATAACGAAAGATCTATGAGCCAATAGCACAACTACAATTCATGAAAACGAAAAGGTGCATAGATATAGTATCACCGAATACCATCAATCTCTTTCCATAGCTATACTGGAACGTTCACAATCCCTTCGTCTTCCAAAAATGGTGTAACATGAAATAAAATAAATCACAGAAATTGAAGGTGGACAAGTAAGAAAATGTGAATTCCATAACTAAGTGATTCTACTTACAATAATATCGCTCCAGGAATGAATCAGTCTACCCATTTCGTTCTGGGCATATATATAAATAAATTACGTAAGAAGATAAACTAAAATTTACAAACAGTGGTTAAAACCAAAATGCATGAAAGTAAGAATGGGAAAAGACCACATAAGTGGGGACGTCTTGCTTGAATGAATTATGAAGGTAGCCTCGATGTGGAAAACGTAAAACTCCTCTTCAGTCCATCAGCATTGTTCTTTTTTTCCATAGTCCATATGAATAGCAGAAAGGAAGACAGATAATGGAAAGGTGGAATAACGCAGGTTGGAAGGCGTTCAACAAAAACAACAAGTGAAAATGAACCTCAGTCCAAACAGGAAACCTTTATGGAACCATAAAACCCTAACTTGGATTCAATCGTAATCATCCAAGTGTCGAAAATCGGGAGTGGGATGAGTTTTTCCCGCAACTCAAACGGTTCCATTCGAGACCATGTGATCTAGTATGTTAAATTTAATATAAACATATCCCAATGTATCTCATGTACATATTTTATGTATCCCAAGTGACACAACGAGTACAATCAAGTTTAATGGAAGGAGATACCACACCTCGAAGTCACAACAATTCTTAAATGTTGATCTCGGCATTAATGAATAGGACTATTTGAAAACTGGAATAACATCAATAGCATATCTATTCTAAAAATTTGTGTTGACAGTTAATAAATCTATGAGCCACGTTGGAAGGGTAAGTCCATGTAGGCATGGTTAAATGTCTAATTGATGTCAATGAAATTCCTAAAAATTGTTCAATTCACTTGTTGAATGGTGAATAGAATGCTTTAGTGGGAATCGTATAAAAAAAGGTGCAAATACATATAGACGTATTATAAAAGCATCGTAATAGGAAGTTATTAAAGGGGTTAAACCTAAGACATAACTTCAATTATTTTAAGGATGATATATAAAATCATAGGTTCAAAAGTAGAGTTAATCATTGGTGATGAGAAACAACCTTTATAATTAGAGTAGGGTGGACATAAATTCAACATAGAACCTATAAGGTTATGCTATAGCTTGTAAGGTCAAGCTAATTTAACTTTATGGGTTAATGAGAGGTAGATTGTGAAAAGTGTTAAATTTTTAATATCAAATGGATAAATTGTATTAAGAGTTATGAAGAAAATTTAACTGTAGAAATACAGTCTATTACGGAGGATTGTTGAGGAAGAATCTACCACCTTATAAAATTAATTTGGGTTTTATAAGTTGAGTGTTAGTCCTTAGTAGCATGTAATTAAGTTAAGGACATGTAACTGTAAAACCTAGTAAATTGTATGGCAGGTGTAACGTCAGAATGGGGTGAGTAGAAATTTAACCATAAGTGGAAAGAAGTGTTAGTAATATTTTAGGAAAAAAAAATTATCAAAAGAGAGATGTTACAGACATATACTGGCACTGGGGCCAAGGAGATAAAGACGTAAGCAGGGAGGGGAAGACAATACAGTAAAGAAAGGCAGAGATGGAAGGGGATCATCTAGAGGATCCAAGAACCTGGAGTTTCTTTGATTCCTACAACAAGTGTGAAATGGAGCCAAAAATAAATAGGAGCTACATGGAGTGACCACATATCATTGGATGCACAGAGAAAAGACCTGAAGGTCGAGAGAGGAATAGAGAAAAGGTGATGGAGAGAAAAAATACCTTTGAGACTAACAAACCAAAATAAATTACTTGGACCAACAATAGGGGAAATCGCAATAACATGGTGTGAGGGAGGCCCATCGCTAGTGGATAATTTAAAGACCATACACCACCATTTGTATCTAATTCTAGCCTTCCACCATTCACCTGCATCATGAGTGTCATGGCCTTCACCCAAAATCATGAGGATTTATGTCTCTTCCATCATTATCATCCCAATTGGCCTAAGTATACCAACGATTCCCCCTTGATGTCGTATGTCCTGAGAAGTGAGGATTTCCATAATAATTGGAGACTACCATGATCACAGGATGATTGAAGAAACAAGGACCTTCGCCTTCTTTTCTGCCCTTTTGAAGAGTAAGCAGAGTCTAGAAAAGGTAAGGTGCATGTGCATTACTTACCTAGTTGTATGGGGGGGGGGGGCTTCCTCCAACACAATGATTATTAATTTTTTATAATAGAGATAGGTATTTCTTATCATAATAACTCTTTTAGATGAGCGGGCTTCTTTGAATTATACCTTAGCATCCTAGCTCTCTGAATAGTGTTGATATTTTCCATTTCATATGCTTGCATATTGTTCCCCCTTGGTACATGATAGCACTGAGAATTAGGGTTGAGACAGAGGAGATTAAGAATCCTTTTGATAATCTTTTGATAATCTGTGATAGCTTAAGTTCATTGGGGAGAGACAGTTTAACAATTTTGGATATAATGAAGAGAGAGTCCTTGATCGCAATAACATCTTGAATTTTAATTAATATAACATGATTTATGCCCCGATATAGAGCATAGTCATTGGGGAGAGACAGTTTAACAATTTTGGATATAATGAAGAGAGAGTCCTTGATCGTAATAACATCTTGAATTTTCATTAATATAACGTGATTTATGCCTCGATATAGAGCATATGCCTCTACTACATTGTTGGTCGGATCTCTGAATCCCCAAGAAAATTTATATTCTTGACTATTCTCAGGATGAATGATCAACCTCCCCCGCTTCCCCAAACTCCTGCCACCCCTTCAATGAGATATCAAAATATTGTGTAAAAAAATTATACTTTGCACCTCTTACAACCAAAGAAAGGATTCAAGCAATTTCTTTTTAGTGTTTTTTAATTGATTCATGTGCTATTTAATTTTTTATGTTATTATTTTTATTTTATTTTTTATTTACTTTTTTTTAATCAATTTATTTTTCAATTTATTTTATAATTTGGTTTTATTTTCCAATTGTTTTTCTTTTTTTCAATTTGTTTCTTTTTTTTAATACCATTTTTAGTTTTTTACCATTTTTTCCATTTTTTAAACTTTCTGGTTTTTTTCATTCATATATATCTTCTTGTTTCAATTTTTAAAATAAATTTATATTTTAACAAGTTTAAAATGTTTTAATTTTTTATCTAATGTTTTCCCTTCTTTTTATATTTTTCAAATTTTCATTTTAAATGTTTTTGAAATTTATTTTTCATATATATATATATATATATATATATATATATATATATTGCTTTGAATTTTTTTTCTAACAATTTCTTTTTTTTTATTTTTTTATTTTTTTCCTTCATCTTTTTGGACATAAAATTTCATAAAATTTTCTATATTTTCATCTTTTTTTGTCCACTTTTTGCATAAAAACAATTTATTTGACATGTCATTTTTAGCTAAAATATCCTAAAATGTGTAGTTTTTTAATTATGTCTATATGCAAAATGTGTATTTGTTTCCATGTTTAAACTTATTATTTTTTTAGTGAAAATTATTTATGTGTATCAAAGTATTAATTAATGATACATATATATTAAATATCCTAACTTCAAAATATTAATTTTATCATTTTTTTAACTTTGCAAAAAAATTGAAAATTTCATTACAAAAAAAAGCAAAATAATAAAAATTTCAAAAACACTTAAAAGACAAACATCTAAAAAAAAAAAACCGACTACGAAATGAAAAAAATGGTTAAACAACCAATATTTTAAAAAAAATGTGCATACTCAAGACATAAGAAATTCAAAGTGTCAAAAATATGCCACCCCCTCCCCTAAAAAAAAGTTGGTGTTGCATCAAAGATTTTCAGAATCAGCATGAAAATCATAGCATTTAAAAAAAATGTTGATACTTAATGCGTAAGAAAACTTAAAGTATATATGCCAAAAAAAAAAAGTGAATGTATCATCAACACTTTTCAAAATTGACATGAAAATCACCAACAATTTAAAAAAATGTCAGTACTTGATACAAAAAAAAAAAAAAAAAGTATAAAAAGTTTGTTTCTCCAAAAAAAATGTTGACGTTGCATCAACACTTTTTAAAATTGACATAAAAATCATGATTTGATGCAACCTCTAAAAAAATAAGAAATTGGTACAATTCTCGTCAAGTTGGTAACTTTTTTTTCATGTGCACGATGTTAATGGCATATTTGATTACCATCTCCAAGATGAGTTATTGTACACTTTGGATAAGTTATGTGTTCCTAAAGGTGAGTGATGAAAACTAATTAGAAAGGCTCACACATCCAAGGTTGTAGGGAAATTTTGTGTAGGGAAGACAACGGTCAACTTGCAAACGTATGTGTATTGGCCCAAGATGCAAGAATAGATAGCTAGGTTTATAAGAAGATGCACGATTTGTTGTACCAACAAGCCTAGTAACAAGAAACATGGTTTATATCATCCCTTACATGTACCCACTTGTCCTTGTGAATGTATTTCAATGGGTTTTGTGGTAGGTTTACCCACAACTAGGGAGGGGCATGACTACTTATTTGTGGTAGTTGATATATTCCCAGCAAGATGTTTGTTCTAATGCCCTATAAAATGACCATCAGTGGAAACGAAGCAGCAAAATTGTTCTTTGGACAGGTCTTGGTGTACTTTTGGATACCGAGGAGCATTGTTTCATACAAGGACACAAGATTTATTAGTGTGTTTTGGATTACATGTAGAAGATGACGGACATGAAGATGAAGAGGTATACAACATTCCATCCACAGACAAATGAGCAGACATAAGTTGTCAAAAATACTTTCACGCAAATTTTGAGGGGTTACAGTTAAAAGCATCTAAAAAAATGGCATGAAAATTTGATATATATATATACAACACTCTTATAATAGAGAAATCCACACTTCTATAGGTAAGTCCCCATTTGAAATTTTTTTTGGATATTTTCCACCTTCACCTTTGGATATTGCATATGGGCAGAAAGAATGAGTGAAGGATGATCTTACAGGGTTTTGATAGCAGTTTTCGCCATTTTCAGATTTTGTATTAAGCTACAAAATTATTCTCTCTCATTGTTTTTCAAACCCATAAAGTTGACCCCAAGAAAAGAAAAGAAAAAACTTGTATCTGGCTTATCCTAGGACAAAAGGAGGGAGGACACCACATGATAATTAATGTGCATATGGTTTTATGGTTGAATCCATATTTGGTTATGAAACATGACGACTAGATAGCATGCATAATATTGTTATGTTTCAAAATGTATTTTATGTGCATGTGCAATGAAATCATTTGCAAAGAAAAATACATATGCAAATATAACATGTGTGTATGTGATCAAATGGAAAGGAAAAAATTAATGTACTAAATCATGAATTTTATTACACATATTCAAGGGAACATGTTTGTTGATTAATAAAAATTTTCATAGCACATAAAATACAAAGTTTATAATATATGAATTCTTGATTATGGCCATATGTGTTATGGCATAGTGGAATATATAGAAAGATTTCTATGAAAAGCGCATTGGCACTTCATGTCTTAGTCTTGTAGTGATCATGACAGACATGTTATGCACAATGTGCTTGGCATATAAGGTAACTGGGAAATATTAAACTCATAGTGGAAGTTGTGTTGGCAATGGTATTATGCAAAAATTCAATTGAAGTAATACTAATGAAATTCAAGCAACGGCCTCTCCTCAGATAAACTGTGTATATTCTTAGGTTTTTTTTTCTCAATGGTCCTGGTTATACTTGCCATGTGACAAGGTTCCTAGGGAAATGGAATGCATACACCATTCAAACTTTGTTTTCCCCACATTTGGTAAGTTTCTACTATGTGTCAAGAACATCCCTTCCTAGAAACTTAAGTCCTCTATAAATGCCCTAGGCTATGTAAGAAGCTTGCACGCCCATGAATTTCACCCTAATTCTTGTCAAACATCTTATGCAAAAGAAAAAATTTTAAGCTTTCATGTTGGATTCGTCTTGCTTGGTTGGCCAACACCTGAGGTTTTGGGGGTCTGTGTGGCACACAAAAGAGGTAATCATGAATACCCATCATGTTTAATCATGTGATGTGGTAATATTTTGAATATAGATTGATGGACTATGTTTTTCCCTCGCTTGACCGATGTAACTCGCGTTACATTTTTTTCGTTGTTAATGAGTTTAAGGTTCACATTTGGGTTTTCCCTATCACTATATTTTCTACCCCAATAACAATGTTAGCCCCCATTTTGTTGAAAATCCCTATTTGAAATCTTCCCTGAATAAAGAAAAAAAAAAACTATTGCTATTTTTGAAACAATTACAGTTTGAAGGGTCGGTTTCAATACTTTAGATAACAAGAACACCAATATGCAATAAGGTGTCTTTGTGGTTATCTGTTAAATTCGAAATTTAAAACCCTTTGTTTCAACCCAAATAAACAAATAATTTGTCCAAAAAAAGGATGTTATTCCTTTGCTTGTATCTAGGACTCACTCCATCAACATTAAGTCCTTCCTCCATCGCTTTGTTTCACAAACCCATAACCTCAAATTTTTCACTTTACCTTTGATATAAGTTGCCCTCAACCTCAAAACTAACTCTTCTTCTTCATGGTAAAAAATTGTACTATGGGTTACAGTGAATTTAAAAGGGAATCTTTAGAATGGTTATTTGGGCACGAATTTAAAATAGGTGTTTGAAAGTTTTTTTTTTGTAACAGCCTATCATACATTTGATGAAAAGGAATGATGTTCATTTGCATTTTGAAAAAAAAAACCTTCATCAGGAAATGTCTAAGCCTTCCATTCATCTATACGATCATTTCATTCCATATTTCTAAAATTCCAAACCCTTTATGCTATATATAATGATTCCCCCTTGCCATCGATTTTCAAAAAAATAAACATAATGTTTACCACCAACGTGCCACCAGCACCGATTTCTTCCTCTAGTCATGGAAATTTCCATGTTGATAATCAACATGCTCTTGTCTTCTAAAGTTGAATCTCGATTCCCTCAGTCATATAATCATAGGTCTTCTTGCAAAATTTCCATCTCCCATAAATCTATGTATTCATGCAAACATCTAAGGGCTTGATAATGAGACAGTCATGGAAACTATTATCCTCTTGTTCCGGTATAGAGATTAGTGAATCTTTGAAAGATATAAGGAGCATTAGAGAATCATAAGTTATATTTTTCAAAAGACAGTGAAGAAATTCGATGTAAATGTGCTAAGAATGATTTAAGCTTGGCAGAGGAAGTAGAGATGTTGTGTAGTCCTATTCTATGTCCTATCGTGTACTCCTCGCCACACCCTTCCCTCAGCCATTGTCTATTTGTTAGTTATACAAAGTTCATTTGATTTATATTTTAAATGCAACTTGTTGTAATGATTAAAGAGGGAAAATAGTAGATACATACAATGTTTATTATGCACTCATGTTGGAAAAAATAAGTTTCTTTTCTCGTGGATAAAACAGAAGAGGTCATGTCTGATCCAGGTGGTTCCAGAAATGCTTATAAATTAAAAGGTGGCTCTAGAAAATCTTAGAAGTCAAAGGTGGCTCGAGAAAGGCTCCAAAATCAAAGTCTTCAAAATGTAGCCAAACCAATACCAAGTTGTAGTGTTCATCATTACGATTCTGATGGTGCAGACGACACTCAAATATGAGTCTGTATGAACAACTTATGGCTCTTTAAAGTTTGACACGACATGGAAAAAAAAGGGCCCCATAGTGTGCCACATGGCATCCCAGTCAGTAGGTGTGACCCGCGGGGTACATGGAAATCCATCATCCATTGACACTTGGTGCTCAATTATTGGTTCTTTGCTCTTGCAAAAAGACACACACACACACACACATATATATAATAATAATTCCATAAAAAAAAAAAAAGGAAATATTAAAAAAAAATCATATGATACAAAATTCATATATAATAATACCCCACATGAAACAAAATATCAAAAATATAAATTTGGGGTTTGTTGGTTTTTAAACCATATATTAAAAATTATAAAGGGGTCATTAAAATATGGTTAACAACCATATAAAGCCAAAAATAATTATGAACAAAATCAAAACCAACGAATTTCATAAAATAGGTTGGTGGTTTGTTTGTTATAACCATGTAGCATTATAAAAATAAAATAAACAAACAATATCATGCCCAAATGGTCAAACGAACCATCCAAAAATACGCGCCAAAGTGGTTCCACATTATGGTTACAAAATGTGCCATTTGTTACAATTAATATGTTTCATGGTGATCCAAGTGGATATCGGTGGCCACCCACCTATTCCATTTGGACCCGCACCATCAATTCTTGCAGATTTTCACATTCAGCACCACTTACTATTTTTAGCAGGTTTTCGAGTCCTGCACTCCTGGAGCTGTTTTGGGGCCTTAATGATCTAGGTGGATATTGGTAGCCACCCACCTATTCCATTTGAACCCCCACCATCATTTAGTTCAGTTTTTAAGTTGCAGCACAACTTACTATTTTTAGCAGTTTTTGGGGTCCTGAACTTCCGGGGCCGTTTTGAGGCCCTAAACGACGTTTTTTGGGAAAACCGGGAGCAACATGGGTCCATTGAGCGAACCCATGTTGCTCACATTGAAAGTTGTACTCCTCGGATAATCTTTCTAACGAGATATTGAGCGCATCAAATGGAGATCGAATGCCAAAGTTACGTCCCTGGAAAGTTGAAACACCAATTTACCCAAACGGGACCCATAGTTTTGGCGCTTCATCTCCTAGGGTTAGATTTTTGGACGTTTCAGTTTTCCATTGTTTATAAATAATAAATAAGCCCTCGAGCCTCATTTTAACTTAGTTCAGAGGTCTGTAGCCACCACATCTCTTCTCAGAGATACACTACCAGCACCCTAGCTATTTTTTACTTCCATTATGCATGTAAGCATATTTCAATGATTTGATTTAAATAAAATTCCGTTGCATCTCTGTGTTTACGTCTATTTCTGCATTTTATTGCGTTCCTGCATAAATCCAGATCACATGGTTACAAAATGCGCCAAAATGGGTAGCCTGCAAGGATTTAACATAGGTCTCTGGAGTGCTAACTTTAGAGTCTGCGAGCACACCACAGGGTAGTCTTTGTTTTGTTTGCCCATAAACATTATTTAAAGCTTGGGCAAGCAGAGAGAGGGAATAATGACGCAACGGAACATTGAAAGGTCGAGAGGAACCGTGCAAGGAGCCTACCACATGAAGGGAGCGAAACCACGAATATTGGAACCATGATTTATTAGCGGAATCATGATGCAATGGAACCCTGAGTAAGGAATCTTAAAGGAATCTTTTTAGATTCCCTTGGTGACAAATATTTACAGTGTTATAATTGTGCCGAGTTTATAATTTTTCTTAGTTTTCCACAAGGATTTTGATGGTCTAATCAGTTTCCTCATATGAGAAGAAAAATTTCAGTCAACAAGCAGCAAGGAATTCTTATGGAATCTTGAGGAAACTTTGAGATTCCCTGGAGGCTCGAAAAAGTCAGTTTCAGAACCAGGCCGACTTTATACTCATTTTTCTCAGTTTTTCGCAAGGAACACGATGGTGTGATCATATTTTACATCTAGGCAGCCAAATTCTAGTCAACCAACAGGAAGGAATATTTGAGATTCCCGACGGTCCATATTTGACCGAGTCAAAAGGGAGTCAAGTTTATGCTCATTTGAACCAGTTTTTCACCAAGGATTCAATGGTACAGTCCATTTCTTCAGCAGAGGTGTGCATTTTCAGGACATCCCCGAAAGTAGAGGTATAAGTTATCTTTTTTTACATGCATGTAATTTGATTTTTGCTTAAGATTAATGAAAGCGGCCTCCCCATTTTGAGAAGAGCCCGGAGACATAGCCCACACTGGGTGAACTCCGTTATCAATATGTAATTCCTTCGTTTCTCATGGTTTCATTTTATTTTCGGCTCCTTTTATGTTATATGTTTTCATGATTACATGATCTTTTATATGAAATTTTGTATGCATCCTTGAAGTAAAAATATCTGGATCAAGTTTGGTATCATAGCAGGTCTTCTGTTGATGTGAATTTCAAGTGTATGATAACCATGGAAAAGCTCCAAAGAGGTGAAGGAAAACTTAAGCCCTTTTTGATCTGGAAGTAGGGCATGCAGCACAAAGAAGGAAAATGGCAGACGAAGATGCTCGGTTAGAGGAAGAGAAAAATTATTTCAAGGCCTTGGACACCATGGCAAAAAAAGTGGACAAATTATTTGCAAAGTATGAGAAGATAGTTGTGAAACTAGAGAAGAAGGAAGTACCAGATGATCATGCCTCGGTAAATCATGAAGGCAGAGGAAAAGAGCCTCCTGAACCTCCCTCTCCATCTTCCAGCGAAATTTCTTTTTCTTCCTCTTCTCGTTATTCTAGAGGTAGAAGAACTCATACAAATATTGTTTTCAAACTGGATGTCAAGTTTGATTTGCCTGTGTTTAGTGGAGAATCTAATGCAGAAAAGTTAGACAATAGGATCAGATAGGTTGAGGTATATTTCCACATACGAATAATCAAAGAGGATGAAGTCAAGATCCAACTAGCATCCCTTCAATTGAGTGGCATTGGTCTCGTCTAGTGGGAAGGCAAGTTGCAGAGAAAGGTGGTAAGAGTAGTCGTAAACTTCTTTCATCTTGGTATGAGTTCATTTCTGCTTTAAGAGGACATTTTTACCCATTGGGTTACATACAGAAAGCCATCATGGAATAGAAACATTTGAAACAAACTAAAAAACAAAATTATTTGAATTTTACAGAGGAGTTTAGGAAACAAGCAATAGCATTGAATGTTCCACTGGAAAATCCTAAGACATTGATGAAATATGTTGGCTCTTTGCATAGTTATTTGTGTCATTCATCGTTATTATTTGAACCTAAAACTCTTTATGAAGCTAGTGTGAAGGTTGTACATCTTGAAATCAGGGAAATGTTGTGAAACCAGCTCCAAAAATAGAAGAAAAGAGATATCAACACCTTAGAAATAAGCTTGATGAGGGGGAAAATTAATATTATTTGAGTATGAATGAAAATTCTCAGATGATTCAAATTACAAAACTCCTCCTTTTCTATTTATAGGAGTCCATGGGGCTGCAATATAACTTAGGGGTGGGGCCACAATGTAATCCTAGCTTCGACTTCCACTCATCTTAATTTAAGCGGCAAATAAATAATCACAATATGGGGCTATGGCACAAATAATAAATAAATGTATGGGTTTACAGAATAACAACAATAAGTGGGAACATAACAGTAATATAAAATCCCAATATGCCCCTCTTCTTCAAAAAAGTGTTGTCCTCAACGCTTGAGTAGCTCCGGGTGCTTCTGTATAAAATTCTCATCCTCCCATGTAGAATCTTCAGTGGGTAAGTTCTTCCACTTGATGAGATACTCTGAAATTGATCGATTCCGTAGTTGTCGAGTTCTTGTTTCCGTGACCGCTTCCAGTTCCAATATGATTTTTCCTTCCTCATCAAGTTCTGGAAATATTGTTTGAACTGGAAGATTTTCACCTATAACCTTCTTTAAGCATGAAACATGGAAAACTGGATGCACTCGTGAAGAAGCAGGAAGCTCCAAATTGTATGCCATAGTACCAATCTTTTGCAACACCTTGTAAGGACCATAGTACTTTGGCGATAATTTATTATCCTTCTTAGCTTGCTTGAGGGACATTTTTTTGTATGGTTGTAGTTGTAAAAATACCCAGTCTCCTACATCAAAACTTCTCTCACTGCGATATTCATTTGCATGTTGTTTCATTCGATTTTGTGCCAAATTTAGGTTATCCTTTAAGAGTTGGAGAACTTCTTCTTGATGCTCGATGTGATCTTCCACTGCTTGAAAATTTTAATTTTCTCTTAAAGATGATGTGATGGATGGTGGATGATATCCATAAAGTGCCATAAATGGGGTCATTTTTGCTGCAGTATGGAAGGAAGTGTTATACCACCATTCTGCGAGAGGTAACCACTTGACTCATTGTGTTTCTTTATCAGATACAAAAAAACGAAGATATCCTTCCAAACATTTATTTTCTATCTCAGTTTGACCATCGGATTGAGGATGATAAGATGAGCTATGAGATAATTGAGTACCCAAACAAGAAAATAGCTCCGTCCAAAAATTTCTAGTAAAAATGGGATCTTTGTCGCTCACAATAACCCTTGGGTTTCCATGTAGCTTTTGAATTGTGTCCATAAATGTAGTAGCAATTGTACTTGCTTTAAATAAATGATATAATGCACAAAAGTGTGCATACTTGGTAAGTTTATCAACTACCACCATGATGACATTCTTTCCTTCAGAATTAGGTAAACCTGTGATAAATTCCATTGAAATCTCCTCCCAACGTTGACTTGGAATGGATAAAGGTTGTAGAAGACCCGGGGTCTTAATTGTCTCAACTTTATTCTGCTGGAAAACCAAAAATTCTGCCACAAAATTTTGAATATCATATTTAAGTACATCCCAAAAAAAATCTTTCTTCACCTTGTGGTAAGTTTTTAAAAATCCTGAGTGTCCTCCTAAAGGAGAAGTGTACAATTCCAAAAGAATCTTTTGTTTTAGTTGGGAATTCTTACAAAGATATAAGCTATCTTTGTACCATAAGGAATCATTTTTCCAACTAAGTGTATCAGATGTACTAGGATCTTGCTGCAACTTTTGAATGAGTGTCCACACTTCTTCGTCCTTCTTCCATTCATATCTTGCTTTGGTTATCCAATATGGTTGGATAATAGAAATGGCACAAAGTAATGCTTCCACCTCTTAATTCTTTCTTGAGAGTGCATCTGCAACAACATTTAGCTTCCCTTTTTTGTAGATTATTTCAAATTCATAATCCAACATCTTTGTGACCCATTTTTGCTGCTCTTCTGAAGATAGTCTTTGTTCCAAAAAGTGTTTAAGACTATCAGGATCAGTTTTTACCTTGAAGTGTCTTCCCATTAGGTAAGTTCACCATTTCTTTAGTGCATGCAGTATTGCTAACATTTCCTTCTCATAAATAGGTTTTTGTAAATACTTTCCTTTAATTGGACGACTTTCAAAAGAAATGGGTCTTCCTTCTTGCATTAAAACAACACCAATTCCATTTCCTGAGGCATCACATTCCACAATAAAGGTTTTTGTGAAGTCTGGCGTAGCTAAGACCGGTGCTAGGCACATTGCCTCTTTAAGATGTTCAAAGGCCTTAGTTGCTTCAGGAGTCCATCAAAATGCATCTTTCTTCAACAATGTTGTTAGAGGTGCTGCTATTCTCCCATAATTCTTAACAAACTTGCGATAATACCCTGTTAACCGGAGAAATCCTCGCAACTGCTTTATGGTTGTGGGGACTTTCCATTCCTTAATGGCTTTAATTTTGTTAGGGTCTACTTTAACACCCTCGTGTGATACAATATGACCCAGATATTCCACCTCTTGTACTCCAAAGAAACATTTGGATTTTTTTGCATATAATTGTTTCTCCTGCAATAGTTTGAGCACCCTGTCAACATGTTCAACATGATCCTTCCAAGACCTGCTGTAGATTAGTATATCATCAAAAATACTAGCACAAATTTTCTAAGGAAGGGTTTGAAAATGGAATTCATCAACCCTTGAAATGTAGAAGGTGCATTGGTAAGGCCAAAAGGCATGACCAAAAATTCATAATGACCCTCATGAGTTCGAAATGATGTTTTCAGAATATCTTCAGTCTTCATTCTAATTTGATGATATCCTGAACGAAGATCCAACTAAACAAATTGCTCCATGTAATTCATCCAATAATTCATTAATCATAGGAATGGGAAATTTATCTTTAATGGTGAGCTTATTGAGCTCCCTATAATCCAGACACATGTGTTATGATCCATCCTTCGTGTGTACCAATACTACAAGAGCAGAGAAAGAAATTTGACTAGGTTGAATTATATCTTCCTCTAACATTTTTTCAATCATACGTTCAATTTCGCTCTTTTGGACATAAGGATATCTATAAGGCCTGATGTTTGGAGGTACACTTCCTGGAATCAAATGAATAGCATGATCATGATCATGAATAGGTGGGAGTCCTTTGGGAGTTTCAAACACCTTGGAATGATTGTCCAATAATTTTTGGAGATTTGCAGAAATAGATGATTTTGATGTTGGAACTTCTAGTGAGCATAATTGTGCAATTACGCCTCGTTGTTCTTTCTTTAGAAGCTTTGTCATGACGTTAGAGCTTATTATCCTTCCTGGCTTCCCTTCAATACCCCGTAATTCGACTTCCTTTCCTTCTGAAAAAAATTTCAAGAAAAGTTCTTGAAAATTAAAAGCTACTGTCCCCAAAGATTGCAACCATTGTACTCCTAGTACAACATCAGCACCTCCCATAGGAATGGAAAGCATTGGACTAGTCAATACATATTCCCCCATGGTTAGTTTGATATTATGGCATTTTCTAGAGCAATTTATAGTTCCTCCATTTGCAACCATCACTTGACATTCTGGTGCTGGGTATAGGAAACAATTTAATTCCTTGGCTACCTTACAATGAATAAAATTATGGGTGCTACCTGAATCAATCACCACTATTACCTTTTTCTTCTTGATTTGTCCTTCTATCTTGAGAGTTTGAGGAGTGGTAATTCCTGCCAGTGCATTACACGATATGGTCGGATTCATTTCTTCCTCTTCTAGGGCTGGTTCCTTGTGTATATCCTCTTCTTGTTCATTTTCTTCTTCCTCTTCACAATCTATGTAAAATAATTTCTTCTCAGCACACTTATGACCTTTAGTGTATTTTCTCTCACAACTGTAACAAAGCCCTTTTTCTCTTTTTTCTTCCAAATGTTGTGGTTTCAACCTTGTAGGTTGTGGAAATCTAGGCGTAGAAATACTTCCTTCTTTATAGAAGTGAGTGGTAGGCTTCCTTGTCGCCATAATTTTACATTCAATTTTTCTTGCCAACCTGAATGCCTTCTCCAATGAATCAAGTTCCAAAACGCGAACTTCATGTTGGATGTTATCCTTTAAAGTTCCTATGAAGAGATCAATCCTGTGTTCCTCTGGAATATCAGTTACCCTTATATTCAATTTTTGGAAGTCCTCAATGTGCTGCCCCACTAAACCCTTTTGTTTGAGATTTATCAATTGGCTAAAGAAGGTGTTGCTCTTCGTATCCTCATAATGTGCTATCATTTCCTCCATAAAAATTGACCAAGTGAAAAAAAATTTACGGGAGCAAAGCCATCGATACCATACAAATGTATTTTGTTCTAAATGTAAAGTTGCAATGCATACCTTTTGTGTGTTTTGCACATTATTGAGATCAAAATATTGCTCCATCTCTAGTATCCATGTTACAGGATCCTTTCCATCAAACTTCCTCATATCCATTTTTGGAATATGGTGGTTCTTCCTGCCAACATTAGAGTTTATGAAATCACGATTAACATTTATTTTTTTCTCATCATGATTTTCCTCTACTATCTTTTCACCATTAAGAAACATTTCTTGTATCAACTTTATCAAACCTTCCATGTCTGCTTTTAGATCATTCTTCATGTTTTCCATTTTTTCATCGATCTTAGCTTCCATGTCATCCATCTTAGATTTCATGCCAGCTTCCATGCCATCTATCTTAAATTCCATGCCTTTCTTCAAACCATCCATCTTAGTTTCCATACCTTTCTTCAAAACTTCCATGTCATTTTTTGTTGCTCTTTGCGAGAGCGAAATTTGTTGCACTTGCTCTTGTAATTTTGATATGTCATGTTGCCATTCTTCGTCTTCATGAGTCATAGTAGATCCTTCTAAAGGCTTAATGGGTGTTGAATTATTTTTAGGGGCCATTTTAGAAACCAATACTGATATATATTCTACAATATGCCCTTAGAATCAATTCAACTTGATTCTTCAAACAAGACTCATGCAATTCGGGAAAAACAATACACGCCTTTTACTTGCTTTTGCAAAGCACTATATTGAAATTGAATTGTCTCTATAATTGCATATCCTTAATATCTAAAATTTGGCCCTGTAGTAGTCCTCTGAAGCTTCTTTCAATTGCCACAGGTCTGACCTGATTTGAATTCTTCAAGACAAATTTATGTCCAATGTCCCACAATGACCTAATTATGGACTGGTTCAGTAGAGCAAACTTGTACGACTTGCCACGTGTCACTATTTGCTCCTTTGGCTCTAAAATTTATAGACAGGAAACTACAGTCTGTGTACTTCCAATCACTATTTACAGAATTCCAATTCGATGCTCAGAGAGAGATTTATGAATATGTTCCCACGATCACCTCTTTGATATGAAATTAGGGAGCCTGAAAAAGACCTAACTTCCACAAATCATATCCCTGAAAATATTGCGAACCAAGATTTGAAATTTTGCGACGATGTTCCTTAGGATCTCAGCTTCGTGCTCTAAATATTTCAGCTTCTGAACCTTCGTAAAAAAAACTTTATAGCGAAAATTTTGCAATGACCTTTTTAAGTGAAATTCAGGATCCTGCAAAAAGCCCTACCTTCCACAAATCATATCTCCGAAAATATTGCGAACGAAGCTCTGAAATTTTGCGACGATGTTCCTCAGGATTTCGGCTTCACACCCTAAAAATTTTAGCTGCTAAACCTTCGTAGAAACAAAGTTATAGTGAAAATTCCACGATGACTTGTTTGGAGCAGCGAAACCCTAGAATCCAAAGCTCTAATACCAAATGTTGTGAAACCAGCTCCAAAAATAGAAGAAAAGAGATTTCAACGCCTTAGAAATAAGCCACTTCGAGGGGGAAACCTCCAATACATTACATGAATGAACAATTCTTGGATGATTCAAATTAAAAAACTGTTTTTCTATATATAGGAGTCCATGGTGCCACAATGTAATCCTAGTGGGGCCACAATGTAATCCTAGCCGACCTAACAATAATAATTTAAGGGCACAATAATAACAATATGGGGGTTACAGGGTTACAATAATAACGATAAGGGGGTTACACTAACAACAATAAGGGACTATACTAGTAATATAGGGACCTAACAGGAAAAGCATGAGAAAGATGACCACCCAAAGAGGGAAGCAACGGTTACGATAAAGGAAGAAAAGCCCTCTTGTACTCATTGTGATAAAGGAGGGCATGATGAGGAACATTGATGGAAATTGCATCTGGAATTGAGGCCAAAGAGAAACGACGGAAAAGAGAAGCAAAAGACAGTTGCAATTGTGCAACAAGACCAAGAATCTGAATCAAAGGATGATGAGAAGATCACAGCTATAGCATTTGCATGTGTTGGACCAATTAACCTGGGATCAGACCAGGTGATGAGACGAAGATTGGAGCACTTGGGATTTCAAAATATAGAACTATTGACTTGGGTTCTGATTCAGGGGATGAGACAAAAATTTCAGTAGATGTTGTGCCACATATGAGAAAGACATCAAATACGTCATGGCTCTAATAACTCGAAGAGATCAACCAAAGAATTCAAGAGGAGAATGTTGAACTACGAATACTCCTACAAGAAGCAGAGGAGGAGAAGCAAAGTTCGCAGCATCAGTTACAAGCCAAGGAGAAGGCCTTGGAAAAGTTGCAGCATAACAAGCCTGAGGTAAAAATTGATTCTTCAATTTGATGTTCTTTTTATGATGATGATTTTGTTTCTTTTGAGAAGCATACTATAGGAATTGGATCGAAATTGTTGAATAAAATGGGGTATCAATGAAAGGGCCTCAACATTAATGGCCAAGGCATTTTGAATCCCATCAAAGTGGAGGAAATTCCTCGTTATGCAGGACTTGGATATGTCAAAAAAGTGGTTGGGGAATGCTCCAAGACAGCCAGTGACCAACCAATGACATATGGTGTTCATCACCTTCTAGTGATATTGAGGACTCCACGGGCACTTATCATAGGCGCACCAAGAATAAGCATTCCAAGATCATTCGAAAAGTTTTGAGGAGAAAGAATCATTGTAGTTACTGCAACGAGGATGGACACCAGAGAGCCACGTGTCAAATACTCCTTTCCCAGAAAGCACCTATGAAAGAACTAGATGGTAAAGATGTTCAACAAGAAAATCAGCCACAGGAAGGTGACCCATTCACTTTGTTGAGTGAGAGATGGTTTTACTAGATATAGTAGCTTTTCACTTTGTTGACTGAGAGATGGTTTTACTAGATATAGTAGCTTATCATGGCCGCATTTTGTAAATCATGTGTTGTGATATAATTGTAAAGGTTATCATGTGTTTTCCACCACTTATGAAAGAAGCATGATGATGTTTTGACATCTTTTTATTGATCGTTAGGGTATTGGTTTCTATTATGATGTAAACTTGACCAAAGAGTGTTTGTTATAAACTCTTGGAAAGTATGGGGATTTCTTGGGTCATGATAGGTCTTGAATTTGGACATGTATTTTTCAAGATGTACTACATATTTACATAGGATGCAAGTGTCATTTCATCACTTATGGCTGACTGAAGTACAAAGGTGAAGGAGAAGGAAGTGTGATGTGTTAGGGAAATTTGTGTGCAAATGAGGGAGTAAAGGAGATTGCAGATAGTGTTCATGCTTTTGGAGGACCAAAATCTCCTCAGTGGAGAGGAATGCTCCAGAAATGCTCAAAAATTAAAAGGTGGCTCCAGAAAGGCTCAAAAAATAAAATCTTCAAAATTTAGCCAAACCAATACCAAGTTGTAGTGATCTTCATTACGATTTTGGTGGTGCAAACGGCACTCAAAATATGAGTATGTATGACCAACTTATGGCTCTTTAAAGTTTGACACGACATGGAAAAAAAAGGGGCCCGTAGTGTGCCATATGGCATCCCAGTCAGTAGGTGGGACCCACGGCGTACATGGCAGGCCATCATCCATTGACACTTGGTGTCCAATCATTGGTTCTTTTCTCCTGCAAAAAGACAATATATATATATATATATATTCCATAAAAAGAAAAATAAGAAACAAAATATTAAAAAAAAATCCATATGAGACAAAATTAATATAATAATATCCCACATAAAACAAAATATAAATTTGAGGTTCGTTGGTTTTTAAACCATATATTAAAAATTATAAAGGGGTCATTAAAATATGGTTAACAACCATATAAAGCCAAAAATAATTATGAACAAAATCAAAACCAATGAATTTCATAAAATAGGTTGGTGGTTTGTTTGTTATAACCATATGGCATTAAAAAAGACAAACAATATCATGCCCAAATGGTAAAACAAACCATCCAACAAAATGCGCTAAATTGGTTCCACATTATTTTACAAAACATGCCATTTATTATGGTTAATATGAATTATGAACCAAATCAAAACCAACGAATTTCATAAAATAGGTTGGTGGTTTGTTATATGGCATTAAAAAAACAAAAATAAAAAAACAATATCATGTCCAAATAGTCAAACGAACCATCCAATAAAACGCGCCAAAGCGGTTCCACATTATTGTTAAAAAAAGTGCCATTTATTATGTTTAATATGTTGTATGGTTATAAAATGTGCCAAAATGAGTATCCTGCGAGCATTGAACATAGGTCTCTAGAGTGTTAACATTAGAGTCTGCCAACACACCACAGGTGTACTCTTTCTTTTGTTCGCCCATAAACATTATTTAAAGTTTGGGCAAGCGGGGAGAGGGAACAATGACTTGATGAAACATCGGAAGGTCGAGAGAAACTGCGCACGGAGTCAAGCGCATGAAAGGAGCAGAACCACGACAATTGGAACCATGATTTATTGGTGCAACCACGATACCAAATTTTCACATTGTCCTAATTATGCCGAGTTTATACTCATTTTTCTCATCTTTCCGCAAGGAGTCTGATGGTGTAATAAATTTCCTCATATGAGCAGCAGAATTTCAGTCAATATGCATCATGAATCTTTAAGGAATCTTGAGGAATCTTTGAGATTCCCTAGAGGCCCGAAAATGTTAGTTTCAGAACCAAGATGACTTTATACTCTTTTTTCTCAGTTTTTCGCAAGGAACGTGATGATGTGATCAGATTTTTCATCTGGGCAGTTGAATTCCAATCAACCAACGATAAGGAATATTTGGAGAATATTCGAGATTCCTGAGGGTCCATATTTGACCGAGCCAAAAGGGGGTCAGGTTTATACTCATTTGAACCGGTTTTTCACAAACAATTCAATGGTGCAATCCATTTCTTCAACAAAGGTGTGCATTTCCAGGACATCCTCAAAAGTGGAGTTATAAGGTGTCTTTTTGTACATGCATGTAATTCGTTTGTTGAAGATTAATGAAAGCGGCCTCCCCATTTTGAGCAGAGCCCAGTGACGTAGCCCACACTGGGTGAACTCCGTTATCAACATGTTGTGTCTTTGTATCTCATGGTTGAATTTTATTTTCGGCTCCGTTTATGTGATAATATGTCATGTTACATGTTCTTTTATATGCAATTTTGTATGCATCGTTGAAGTAAAAATACGTGGATCAATGCCAAAGGTAATAATCCTCATAGAATATGGAAATATGTAAGAGAGAAATAAAAAGGAAGTTTTTTCAATCGACAAATATTTAAAAATTTCTACAGGTCATCCATCACTTGCGGATGGAGACCTTTTTCTTGGAATAGCTTCTCATAAGTTTTGAAACTTCATTTTAGTTTCTATTATAGTAGATGTGTTTTTTAATACTTTCATGATAATGGAAAGATAGTTATTTTGAGAAGCAGAAAACATAGATGTGAACAAATATTTTTGCACATATTTCTTTTAATATATGTGTATATATTATTTTCTCTGTTTTAAATGATGATCAGTCATGTAAATAATTGAATAGTGATGCAATGCATGTTATGGAATGCACAAGAAGTTTATCATGCATAGTGATTTGGTTTGAAAATTGTTATGACATGATGATATCGAAAATGGGTCATCCTCCCTTTAAGTCATGCTTCCATCCATCCCAGTTCATCTCTTGTATTTCATGACTTTTCCTCCTTTATTCGAAAGCTAAGTGGATAGCTATGAATAGAAAAAACTAATTGTTGAGACCTGAAATTGTCTTCTCTTTTGCTAAACTTCACTTCATTTCATCATTCATTTATCATTTCATAAACCTAAAACTAAATAAGAATGACTAAAATTACTTAAAGGTTGCATACAATGATTAACTTATTGTACTTTTGTGATTTTTGTTGTCTTAATGATTTTTGAACAGTTTAGCTACAGAATGCAGTCATTATGTAGCCAGCCAAGCGTTCCGTAAATGTTTTGGTGTTTAAGTATGTTACAGGTGTCATCTGGAGAAAAAACACACATAGGTGGATTCCAAATCTTTCCTAAATCATTCGTTCCCTTCCACGAGGACTGGATCAATAGCTGGAGGTGCCTATGCACATGGTCAAAGAAAAAGTCAAGAAAGTTGTCTTCTACAGGAATCAGGACTCCTGATTTTGCTTTACAGCAAATCAGGAATCCTAAAAGAGTTATAATTTGATTTTAACTTCAAACCTACACCTATACCTATTTTTGTTCAATGTTAGTTATGAATTTACATATAAATTAAATTTCTGTAATACCAATAAAAACAAGTTGATACTTATTTTATCATTACAGTGATACTCTGTTTTCAAGACTTGTGATTAATAAAAAGGAGTTTTTACCTTGATGCTATTCTAAATACAACCTTGAGGAGTTAAAGGATTAATGCCAAATTGATAGCATAGGGCCCCTGTTATTCGAGGAGGTTTTACATGTTTTCTAGATAAGTCATTTTCAATTATGTTTTGTCATATTTCTTTACTTAAACTGCTTTCTGAAATCATAGCTTTTAGCATTATGTTTCATGTCATTTGTTTAGATAAAATATCCTCATGATATTCCAGTTGGTCTCCTTTTCAAGCTCTTCCAATATATCTCTATTAAATGAATGGGATTCAATTGTGATATTCTGAGTTATTAGCATTTCATTTCTGTCATTTAGTTAAAAAGAACATCCTCATTATACTACAGTTAGTCTCTTTTCAAAGCTTTTCCAATAAACCTCTAATCTATGAATGAGACTGAGTTGTAATATTGTGAGTTATTGATTGTTTTGCTTCATAAAAAGATCATTTTCACATTATGATTAATCTCTTTCAAAAATCTCTTCCAGCAAACCTCTAAATCATGAATGAGATTTAGTTGTAATGTTATAAGTTGTTTCAGCATTTCATAGGAGATCCTTACTACATTATAGTAATCTTTTTCTCAAGCTCTTCCAATAAACCTCTCATATGAATGAGATTTCACTGTAATGTTCTAAGTTATTGTTTGTTTTAAAACTTCCTGTATGTTTTAGGAGATCCTCATTGCATTAGAATTTAATCTCTTTCACAAGCTCTTCCAACAAATATCTAACTAAATGAATTAGATTAAGTTGTAGTGTTTTGAGTTATTTTTCATTTTCATGAATGATCATTTGAAATCTATAGTATCCATGGATTAGGACACTCTATTTTCATCATTTTCTAATTAGGAATAGAACTTGCAAATAAGCATTGTTTTAATTCATTTATTAAGATTTCATTTTTCTCCCTTTTAACATAGATTCAACTTCATCTTCTTAGCATAGAGTAGCATACTAAGAATCAAACATAAAAACCCCAAAACATCAATAAAACACTGAAAAAAATGAAATAAGAAAAAGGATACTTAGGCACATACAATGCAGTACACTTCATCAGTTTACTAGCCCTGGTCGATAATTTATGTTATCAATTTAGGACACTAAATTGACTAAACATTTTAGCGCTGTTGCCGGGGAAGTGTAACTAGATAGTCTTATTTCCTATTTCCTAAAAACAATGATATGCATAGAGAAAGAGATTCTAGGAGTAGATTTATAAGAGGTAGAAGCTTAATTCCCACAACTCCACTCACTCCACCAAGACCAATAAGCAGCACACCTCCAACTCAAACCCACATTCCATACTATACTGGTCATAGGCTTCCAGGAGTTTCAGGAACAGATATTCCATCAGGAAGATCTCCCACTTCATCCACTGAAGCAATTCTAGAGGAAGAAGATCCAAAGATTCCTACAGAAGGGATAACCTTTTTCACTTCTACAGGAGAATATATTCCAGCAGAAGAATTACAAATCCCTAGTGAAGAGGAAGAAGAGGACTATTTCTTTAATATACCCCTGATAGAAGAACCAATAGAACAATTAGCTCTTCCAACTGAACCCTATATCAGTTCAGAAGAATCTATCATGGCAGAAGAAGGGGAAGGAGAAGTCTTTAATGGAGAACATACACTATTTGGAGGAGGTAGAGGTAGAGGTACAGAAGAAGGTAGAGGAAGAGGAAATGCAGAAGGAGGAAGAGGTAGAAGGGAAACTGGAAGTCCTTTTGGATTCCCTATAATAGATGAAGAGACTAATGCAACTATGAAAAATATCTCACCCTTTGTTCTTCCAAACTTTCATGGACTAAAAAGTGAAGACTCTGAGACTTTCTTATTTGAATTTGAAGTTTTATGTAGAACCTATGATTACCTACAAGATGCTCATAAACTTAAATTGTTCCCTTCAACATTGAAAGGAGCAGCATTAAAATGGTTTATGAGTTTAATCACTAGATCTATTAGGACATGGGATGAAATGAGAAAAGCATTTCTAGACAGATATTTGGATTACTGTATACCATTCAACCATAAGGAGGAAGTGTTCAAGATGATGCAAAAAGAGGATGAAAATATAGAAGATTTGTTGGAAAGATTTAACTATAACATCAAGAGGGAAAAAATGGAAAACTTAGACCAAGATACTTTGAAAGCTCTTTTGTTGAAGACAATTAGGGATGAATGGATAGATATTCTTAATATGATGGGGAAAGGAGACATATCTCAACTTTACCTGATATAGCAGAACTATGTATTAATATTTCAAGAGGAAAATCTAAGATTCTAAAAGGACCAAGAGACCCTGCTTCTTGCAAGGGCAAGAAAATCTGCAACTGGAACAGTAAGTAGGGCAGAAATAGGAAATATGCTTGATGAATTCAAAACTGACATTCTAGGTAGTCTTAGTGAGCAAATAGACACCCTTAAGTTACAAAACAAGCAGAAAGCTGAAACTGATGCCTTAGCAATATTTTTTCCCAAATGTAGGAAGAAGCATGCCTTAAGAGAATGTCCTTTGGATGCAAAAGTAATAGAGACTTGTGCAATGTATTCAGAAAAACATGAGACCAAGAATTGTCCCTCAATCCCTGGCCTTAAATTTGTCTTTCAAGAAGAAACAACCACAAATTCCACAGAATCTCTTCATTTTGTCTCTAGAAGACCTTGGCAGGGACCTCAAACACAAGGGTTTAGTAATCAAATGTATAATCAATCCCCACCTAATTGGAACTCTTGGCAGCAACCTTGGCCCCAATTTCAAAATCAATCTCAACCTTGGGATCAAGGAGCACAAAACCCTTATGGAAGGTTCTCCCAGTGTTATCAATATCCACCCTCTTATCTCTCATATCCAACATATCCAAACTTTGCTCCTCAACAAAATCCTCAGCAGAATCCACAACATCAAAATCAAAATCAAAATCCACCACTTCCATTACCATTTCCTCAAAAAGAAAATAAGTTTCCTGTCTAGCCAATACCAAACCCCAACAATAAAAACCCTCAGAATACATATATGATAGAAGGTCAACAATTTCCAACCTATTTGATTACTCCTTTAGATCTTAATGATGTTCAACTTAGGTCTAGAAGAATACTTGAAAGAAAGAAACCTTCTGTAGTTATACAAGAACAAAACAATTCTGAGGAAGATTCTCTACAGGTAAATAAATTTTTTGAAGAAAACACATCTCTTCAAGACCAAAACATTGGAAAATAAAAATAGAAGAACCAATAATTTCAACTCCTATGTTAGAGCAGCCATCAACATCTACTACTACACCTCCTTTTCCTGAGAGATTACAAATTGACAGCGGTGTAGAGAAACAAATTATGATGCCTAACTATGATTTCCTAGATGAGTTAAGAAATTTTTGTATCAAGATTCTATTATTACAGGCCATCAAGGAAATCCCAACTCTAGCAAAGACAATAAAAGAGTTGAGTATGAAAAAACCAGGAAAAATAATAAAAGAGATAAAGAAAATATAACTGGTAGGAAAAATAGCAGACATAATGATGGGAAAGATTGTCATTCCAAATATCTAGATCCCGGAAATCCAGTTGTTAAGATACATATCAATGGAATAGAAATTCCAAACACGCTTATTGATCTAGGAGCAGCAATCAATATCATGAGTAGGCAAATCATGGAAAAACTAAAACTTCCTAATCCTCTTTTTACACCCACACTACTACAATTAGCAGATAGATCTGTAATCAAACCAGATGGGGTATTAGAATACATTCCAGTGTCCTTAGATTCTTGGGAGTATCCTGTGGATTTCATGATCCTAACTCCTAAAAATGATCTAGGAGGACATCCTATTATATTAGGAAGACCTTGGTTAGCTACAGCTGATGCTTTCATTAGCTGTAGATCCGGTGATATGTACATCTCTGATGGAAGTTCAACCAATAAATTCACCTTGTATCCTCCAGCAAGAACAAACATAGAATTAGATGATACTCAATGGATTGATGATAAAGAATATATACAACCTCTCTTCACTATTTCAGAAATTAATGAAGATAGTCAGATTCTGAATGCCTTAGAAAATCATGAATCTTCTTCAGAATACAAACATGAACAATTCCAGGAAGAATCCAACATTGAGTTCTTGTCATCAAGACAAATGTCTCTTTACTCCATGGAAGAATTTGGTAGCTCTACAATTGAGATATTTCCATGAAAAACCTTAAACATAAACAAAAACCTAGAAAATTTTCAACATGAAAAGCTAGTCAAAATATTACAGAGACATTCTTCTGCATACGTATGGGAGTACACTGACATGAAAGGGATCAACCCTAAGACTTGCACTCATCATATATATATAGAGGAAAATTGTAAACCAATCAGACAGCCTCAGAGAAGGATGAATCCAAACCTTAGGAAAATTGTTAAAGAAGAATTGCATAAATTGTTAAATGTCAACTTTATTTATCCCATTTCAGACAGTCAATGGGTTTCTCCTTTGGTGATTGTACCCAAGAAAAATGGTAAATGGAGGGTATGCATTGACTACCGAGAATTAAACAAAGCTACTCTTAAAGACCAATTTCCCTTACCCTTCATAGATCAGGTGTTAGATACAATAGCAGGCAAAAAGTACTTTTCATTTTTGGATGGTTTCAGTGGTTACAACCAAATTAAAGTTGCACTTGAGGATCAAGATAAAAACACATTTACCTGTCCTTGGGGTACCTATGCCTACCGAGTATTACCTTTTGGATTATGCAATGCACCTGCAACATTCCAAAGGGCAGTTTTGGGAATATTTTCATATCTAATACATGACTATGTAAAAGTATACATGGATGACTTCACAGTCTATGGAAACACATTTGAAAAAGCCTTAGCAAACTTGGAAAAAGTTCTAAAAATATGTAAAGAGGCAAACCTTTCATTAAGTCATGAAAAATGTTTCATGATATTCACTGAAGGTATTGTCTTAGGACATCATATTTCAGGAGATGGGATTAGAGTTGATGAGTCAAAAGTTGAATTCATCTCTAGACTATTAGTTCCAAGTTGTCAGAAGATGTTAGGAGTTTTCTAGGATTTACAGGATATTACAGAAGATTTATAGAAAACTTCACTAAGATGGCATCTCCACTTTTTAAACTACTCTCCAAGGAATGTGAATTCAATTGGAATCCTGACTGCTAGTTAGCATTTGAAACCCTGAAAACAAAAATCTCTGAAGCACCTATTTTAAGGGGACCTAACTAGAAATTACCTTTTTACATATCGATAGATGCCTCAAATACAGCTTTAGGAGCTGTGCTTGGACAAAAAGACTTGATTCCTTATGCCATCTACTATACAAGCGAAAATTTGACTCCTTCATAGTTAAATTATATTGTAACTAAAAAAGAGTTCTTAGTTGTTGTTCATGTCATAAATAAATTCAGACATTATATAACAAGCTATGAAACCTTTGTCCACACAGATCACTCTGCAATTAGGTATTTAATGAACAAATAAATTATTAATGGCAGACTCACAAGATGGTTATTGTTTTTACAAGAATTTAACATCACCATTCTAGATAGGCCTGGAAAACAAAATACAGTAGCTAATTTTCTATCTAGACTCCAAAACATTAAAAACAATACTCCAGTTGAAGATCAATTCCCAGATGAATATCTCTTTGCAATTACTACTCAAACTCCCTAGTTTGCTGATATTGCCAATTATCTAGTTTCAGGAAAATTTCCTTCAATTATGAATGCAAGAGACAAAAGAAAAATCATTTTTGACTGTGCAAAATATTCATGGATTTCTAATGAGTTATACAAAACAGGTCCAGACTTTATTATCAGAAGATGTGTTCGAGAAGACGAGATCCCTAAGATTCTCAAGGCATGTCATGATGAACCTTGTGGTGGACACTTTGCTGATAAGAGGACATCTTATAAGATCCTTCACCTAGGATATTACTGGTCATCTCTCTTTAAAGATGCTAAAGAGTATGTCAAAAGGTGTGACAGTTTCCAAAGGGTAGGGAAACCTTCCCCTTCAGGTGAGATGCCATCGCAACCTCAGGTACATATTGAACCTTTTGAGAAATGGGCTTTGGATTTTGTAGGAACTACTAATCCTTCATCAAATAAAAAGAAATATATATTAGTTTGCACTGATTATGTTACCAAATGGGTAGAGGCCAAGCCATTACTTTTTTCTACTGAAGCATCTGTAGTTAATTTTCTTTTTGAGGATATTTTTACTCGTTTTGGTGTCCCAAGAGAAATTGTTACAGATCAAGGGGTTCAATTCACATCAAAAATTGTGGAACATATGGTAGAGAAGTACAAAATCAGACATAGGAAATCCACTCCCTACCATCCACAAGCAAATGGCCAAGTAGAATCTACCAATAAGGTGATTGAAAGGATCCTGACAAAGACTATTCATTTACATAGAAGAGATTGGGCAGAAAGGCTTCCTGAAGCCTTATGGGCCTACACAACTACATGGAGAAACACAATAGGACACACCCCTTATGAACTTTTTTATGGAAAATAAGTCATGTTTCCCATAGAGTTTCAGATCCAAACTTTCAAAATGGTAGTCCAACTAGGACTTGATTTGACAGAAGCACAAAAGCATATACTGGAGTAGATAAATGAATTGGATGAGATCAAACAATATGCAGTCTAGAGAACAAGCATAGTCCAACAGCAGAGGGCTAGATGGCATGACAAATATATCAAAGAAAAGAAATCTAAATAAGGTGACTGGGCACTCTTGTTTGATTCAAAATTCAAGGATTTTCAAAGTAAATTTAAAACTCATTGGCTTGGGCCATATGAGATAGTGAAAATCTTTGAAAATGAAGCAATAAAAATTAGGACAATAGATGAAGGAAATATAGCATTTCTTGTAAATGGACACAAACTGAAATTATATCATAAACCACTTTCAAGAGAAGAATTTTTCAAGAAATTTCAAGATAACATTGATATGAAGTTAGTGAAGAACTCTTCTTCTTCACTAACTTAATTGTATTTTTCTTCAATAATTCTAAATATATATATGTGTGTGTGTGTGTGTGTGTGTGTGTGTGTGTGTGTGTGTGTGTGTGGAAACCAATCATTGATTGGCATGTTTATACATAAAGTATAAGGTGAAAATCAGAATTCTTCTGACATTTTATACTTTCAACTTGTTCTTATTATGCAATTAGATATCATAAAATCATAAATTGCAGATTCATTTCATACTTCATTCCATCTCATTCCATTCCATACTTCATTCTATCTTATTCCATTCCATATTCATAATCCATCTCATTCCATTCCATATCTATATTTCATAATTTTTAACAGGTACATTTTGCAGCTGCCTGTTTTGTAGCCAATCTTGTTCTGCAGCCAATTTGACCCTGCAAGCCTACTTCAATACACAAAGGATGATAGTCAAAAGAAGATTATGGAGCTTAGAAGATCAACATTCTACAAAATGAAGGACAAATACAACAAGCACCAGAATCGAAATGGATGAGGTAAACTGTATAAAATTATTTTGATAACAAAACATGAAAGATATAGTATAGTTAAATCATATGTTTCCTAAAGTTAATCTATTATTAGAATTGATCCTTGCCTATCATAAAAACATTTCAACTATATCCCTTACCATCTGCTCCATAACGGTTCATCATTAAATGAATTAACGGTCAAAAACTTAGATGTGACCTATTAGGTCACGTCTTTAGATCATATCATTTATTAATGATTTTTTAAAATCATCATAAGATCTCTTCGCGGTACTCCATTCCATATCAGACTCTTAACCCGATCATTTTCATCATTCACCATTACCTTGTTCATTCATTCGTATCCATTCACTGCCATTACATTCTATAGCCAGTTTTATCTACAGAGAAGTCATTTTAAGGGAAAAACAACCTTCCACAACTACTCTTTTTTCAGGCACAGGATCAGAGACAGAGAAGTATACCTCAGCCAAAGAAAAGAAGCAATCAGTACCAAGGAGAAATGGGGTTAATTGTGAGAACATAGCCAATTGAGATCAAATATTTAGAAGGATACCCTCAGGTTAAGGGGCTATTACAGTACGTTGGGTGGTTGAACTTTGTGAAGAAGTTCAATGGATTCCACAAAGAAGTCACGAAATCATTTTCTAGGTCATTCGATAGATCAGAGGTAGAAATTGGGGATATTAAGTTCACCATCATGGAGTCATTCATAGCTGAAGCCACAGAATTACCAAGACAGGGTGAACTTTGGTTTAAAAACAAAGAGTTCCATAATGAAACTTGGAAACAAATGCTAAAAAACAAGGTATGGATATTTCAATTTTTAAGAAAGGGATTCCTAGTACAGCTCTGAAAAATAAATGGAGGAATATGTTGTTAATTTTACAAAAATTCATGACATGTGAGGGTAGGTTCGGCACCTTGTATGTCTATCATATCAGACTGATGATGAATTTCTTTTAAAAAACCATTTTGAAGAACCAGAGGAAACACTATCTAAAAAGGAAACAGTAAGAAGAAGTAGGAGGGGGAAATTTGACAAATCTGTTGAAATCAAACCTGATACATCAACACAGGAAGATAGTGAAGAAGTACTCTCTGAAAATTTGACAAAGATCAAAAGACAAATCAGGATTAAAAGAAAAGAGAAATTAACAAGTGAATGTGCTGAGGAAAAAGATGAAAATCCACCCAAATTGAGGAGAAGCTCTAAATTAAAAGGCATAATGAAAAATACAGGGACTAAGGAAACAGGAGTTATAAATATTGAAGAAGAAGAAACTCCAATCCAATCACCAGTTGATAGGTCTCCTTTACACCAGAATGAAAGAGACCCTAACAAAAGAACCCCAGATATAGATCCAGCTCAACAACAGATTTATGACTGTGGAATCACTAGAAAAAAGGGCCTCAGACAATCAAGAAAGATCTCTCAGTCCACAAGAACCTCCAATAGAAATTTTGAGAAGAGACAATTATGAATTGGAGATACTGAACAACCATATCAAAAATGAAAATGAAATCTTAAGAGAGTAGGTCAAATTGAAGGGTAGCATGAACAACACTCTCTCTCAGCAAATGAAAGCACTATATAAAGCAAACAAGAAGCTAAAGAAAAGAAACAAGAAACAGAACAGGTCACTCATTGATCTGAGGTTCAAATCATTCATGAGGAAACCCAGAATGGCATTGACTACCAGAAGAAGCAGGAAAAGGAGGTTGGATGTTCTTGTAGAAGTATCAGTGCAAATGGAATAAAATTTTGATGAAATTGCATGAGGACATGCAAGAGTTTTGCAATGGGGGTATGTTGAGCCCTGAAATTGTCTTCTCTTTTGTCAAAATTCACTTCATTTCATCATTCCTTTATCATTTCATAAACCTAAAACTCAATAAGAATGACTAAGATTACTTAAAGGTTGCATACAATGATTAACTTATTGTATTTTTGTGATTTTTGTTGTCTTAATGATTTTTGAACAGTTTAGCTACAAAATGCAGTCATTTTGTAGCCAGTCAAGCGTTCTGTATTTGTTTTAGTGTTTAAGTATGTTACAGGTGTCATCTGGAGAAAAGGCACACATAGGTGGATTCCAAATCTTTCTTACATCATTCTTTCCCTTCCACGAGGACTGGATCAATAGTTGAAGATGCCTATACACGTGGTCAAAGAAAAAGTCAAGCAAGTTGTCTTCTACAGGAATCAGCAATCCTAAAAGAGTTCGAATTTGATTTTAACTTCAAACCTACACCTATACCTATTTTTGTTCAATGTTAGTTATGAATTTACATATAAATTAAAGTTCTGTAATACCAAGAAAAACAAGTTGATACTTATTTTATCATTACGGTGATACTTTGTTTTCAAGACTTGTGATTAATAAAAAGGAGTTTTTACCTTGATGTTGTTTTGAATACAACCTTGAGGAGTTAAAGGATTAATGCCGAATTGATAGCAGAAGGCCTCTGCAATTCGAGGAGGTTTTACATGTTTTCTAGATAATTCATTTTCAATTTTGTTTTGTCATATTTCTTTACTTAGACTGCTTTCTGAAATCATAGCTTCTGGCATTATGTTTCATGTCATTTGTTTAGATAAGGAATCCTCATGATATTCCAGTTGGTCTCTTTCTTAAGCTATTCCAATATATCTCTATTAAATGAATGGGATTCAATTGTGATATTTTGAGTTATTAGCATTTCATTTCTCTCATTTAGTTAAAAAGAACATCCTCATTATACTATAGTTAGTCTCTTTTCAAATCTTTCCCAGTAAACCTCTAATCTATGAATGAGACTGAGTTGTAATATTGTGAGTTATTGATTTTTTTACTTCATAAAAAGATCCTTATCACATTATGATTAATCTCTTTCAAAAATCTCTTCTAACAAACCTCTAACTCATGAATGAGATTTAGTTGTAATGTTATAAGTTGTTTCAGCATTTCATAGGAGATCCTTACTACATTATAGTAATCTTTTTCTCAAGCTCCTCCAATAAACCTCTATCATATGAATGAGATTTCACTATAATGTTCTAAGTTACTATTTGTTTTAACACTTCCTTTATGTTTTAGGAGATCCTCATTGCATTAGAATTTAATCTCTTTCACAAGCTATGCCAACAAATCTCTAACTAAATGAATCATATTAATTTGTAGTGTTTTGAGTTATTTTTCATTTTCATGAATGATCATTTGAAAGCTGTAGTATCCATGGATTAGGACTCTCTGTTTTCATCATTTTCTGATTAGGAATAGAACTTGCAAATAAGCACTGTTTTAATTCATTTATTAAGATTTCATTTTTCTCCCTTTTAACATAGATTCAAATTCATCTTCTTAACATAGAGTAGCATACTAAGAATCAAACATAAAAACCCCAAAACATCAATAAAACACTGAAAACAATGAAATAAGAAAAATGATACTTAGGCACATACAGTGCAGTACACTTCATCAGTTTACTAGCCCTGGTCGATAATTTACGCTATCAATTTATGACACTAAATTGACTAAACACTAATTACCATATGTAACTTTAGATAAAGCTAAAAGGATGTAACAATTTCGTAAACCTCTCAAGAGAAGCTATCCAGCGATAAATCGCAACTTTCAGAAGGAGATTTTTCCTTGAATTTTTTCACACAAGAATATGGTATGATCTAGTTAAGGTCTCTTTAGTTTTGATTATTTGTTAAGGTTGATTAGATGTCTTGAGTCTTATGAAACTTGTGATACAAGTTTTCTTTTAAACAATAGTAATGAATGGAGGTTGAAAGTCTAGTTTTGCTAGGAAGGTATATCATTAAATTTGGTCATTAATGAGTTTTTTTTGTGTTTTTGTTTATTTATCATTGTTGATCATTGATATTTTTGCAGTAGTTATACCAGTTTCCAAGAGGTTGAGTTCAAGCCAGCTGCAGTGGGTCCTAGGCTATATTTTGTTTCTAGCTATTTTCATTTGACTCAAACGGTCATAAACATCAACATTTGTAAAATAATTACTTGATCACATATTATTGTAATATTTTTAGCAAATTCAATATATCTGAATAATTTTCTCAAATAAATTTAATGAAGGATCTTTATCTTATTTTACTACCTTGTGTATTTTTTCTTATATTTCCTTTGTTTACTTTTATAATTTTAGTTCTTTTATTTTGTATATTAACACTCTCTTGTTCTTTAATTTCTATTGTAGACATATGTTATAATTCTATTGTATATTTTGATGTTACAGCTCATTGAATTCTATATTGTGAATATTTATAACCCTTATGATGATGTTAATAATTATGTTTACGCTTTATATTTTTATAACCATTATTTTTTAGCTTTCTTTTATTTTTCCTAATTAACAAGACTATAAAATCTCGAGCCACGCTCCCAACTTTCTTGGTCTAGCCCACAAAGAATTCAAAGAATGCTGAAGAAATAACTTGTACTATTTCTAAACATTAACATAGGGAATGTCTTAAGGGTAGAAAAAATTGTTGAGAAGATACGGTAGATCCATCTACAGCTATGTGAGGCGTTGCAGAAGTCATAGGAAAAAAACAAATCCAAGCATGATAAACACAAAACGGAGATGTCATTTAAGGTGGCAGACAAAGTATGGTTACAGTGTGTTAAATTTAGATAACCATGGTATGTTCTATGCTTAAATGCAATTTTACTCCAATCTTCTTTAAGGCCCAATTCAGATTTAGCAATCACAAAAACTTAAAAGTAAAATGTTGATAGAACATAAAAATAGATCAACAGAAGACGAGCCAAATAATATATCAAAATTTGTAAATCTCCTTTTCCAGCAAATGGATAGATAAACGTTTGTTACAACAATCAAAAGGATGCCCTAGCCAACAAAGTCTTGAGTTGGTCAAACCAACTTCACCAACAACCAAATCAGCCTTTCCCCAAGTGTCACAAATGCCCCTCAAAGATAGCTCCAAATATTCAACGCAAGTCAACCCAAAATGGTCAATGCAAAAGTCAATGCTACATTCAAAGCTACAATCAACAGAGAGCAGTTTTTGTGCCCTCCAATGTAGCCTCAAGAGATCAAAATTTCTGTGCAAAAATCGAAGTCAAAATCCAAGCTCTGGCCCAAAGTCAACGCTGGTCAACGTTGTCCAGAAAGCCCTAAAAAAAGTTCGAAAATTTCAGCAGCTTCTTCAGGTTCAAATTCACACGCGTGAGGGAAGGAAGCCTCTCCTAGGTTGTACGAACCAATCAGATCACAAGTAGAATGTGTGTAATGAGATGATGATGAAACGACCATCATCTCTCTCCAATTTATATCCATCAATGAGAGTGTGTGACACATATGTTGGGCTTGTGAGCCTACATTACAAATCTGGTCGATCTTGCACATGTGTGGAAAATAAAATCAAAATATATGTTCTACTCATCCAAAGAAGATGGTCTTTAGATCAATCTTGCACCTCTCCAAAAGAGCAATCCAAAAAATATATAATCATCATCATAGGAGCAGTGCAACATGGAATTTGGACCTAGCTGCCCAAAATTAACACTACTTGTTAACTAGGGAGAACTCCATTTGTCCACCTGTGCCATCCTGTCATCAGTACCATCGTGTATTATCATCATCATCATCTTGTAATCTTGTGTCATCATGTTGTAACATGCTTTGTCGACTCTAAGGGCAAACAAATGAGAGTGGGTCACAAAGACATCACACTCCGCTGACCTGAAGTCAGCCTAGAGAGTAAAACCTCAATAGACTCAAGAGAGTCACATACTAACTCGAAGTTATTTTACTGACCTGAAGTTAGTTTAGAGGTAAGAACCTCATCATACTTGATCCCAGATCAAGGTGTTGGACACAACTCATCCTAGAAATAGAAAGTACGGCAATCTCTGATACGTCCATCGGTCTTGCTATTGGTATTTATCCACATTTCTCACCTCATTGGCCAAATGAGAGGTACTTCCCATGAGTCTAAAACTCCATGGGTAGGATTCATGCGAGGCACAGATAAAAGAGAGGGTGAACCAACTCAACATCATAACGGTGGGGTAGAAGCACAACAAGGCTCGGCAAGCCTAGCCCCGTGTGTGCTTATAGCTCCAAAAAGCTATCCCCAAGCCCCCTACAACTCCTAGAGCTCATTGTCCAACTCAAGCACAACCCTCACAATAGGGTCTTTCCACGATTCCAAGCTTCTCATGGAAGGTTAGGAATTTTACCTACCCTAGGGGCTTCGTGAGAATATCTGCAACCTACTCAACAGTTCCAATGTGATCGAGCCTTACGATGCCTCGTTGTACCATATCCCGGATAAAGTGGTACCTAATATCAATATGCTTGGATCGATCGTGGAACACGAGATTCTCTGAAAGACGAATTCCACTCTAGTTATCACAAAGGATAACGGTGATATCTAGCACATGTCCAAACAGATCACAGAAGAGCTTTCTCAACCAAACAACCTCACAACATGCCATACTCGCTACAATGTATTCAGCCTCAGCGGTGCTCAAAGCTATAGATTTCTGCTTCCTGCTCATCCAAGATATCGAAGCAGAACCCAAGGTGAAGCAACATCCAAATGTGCTCTTACGATCCACCACACTACTAGCCCAATCGGCATCAGCATATCCATGGAGTCTCAAACTCTCGGCAGTGTATCTCAGCCCATGGTTGATTGTGCCCCAAAGATATCTCAATAGCTTCTTGGCACCAATCTAGTGAATGTGATGAGGCTCAACCGTATGTTGACTCAAAGTGTTCACTACAAAACATACGTTTGGACGAGATTTCACTAAGAACATCAGGGCCCCTACGAGTTGTCCATAATCGGTGGGATTTCCCAACTCGAGCTAGCAACGCTTCCACACAACTTCTTAAAGTTGAGTCCCATCGATGTCGACACATACTTACATTCCACCATACCAAATCTCTCTAGTAGCTTCACGACATATTTTCCTTGAGAAAGGAAAATCTCGCCTGGCCATTGCCAGACCTCCAAGCCTAGGAAATAGTGCATCAGTCCTAGGTATTTCATCTCAAACTCGGAAGCTAGCTCCCTTTTACATTGATGAATGAGAGGACCAGCACCTATCAATAAGAGATCGTCCACATAGAGAACTAGAATGAGAGGCCTTTCTCTATCAACCTTAAAATAAAGGATTGGATCAGCATCACTTTGAGTGAAGCCCAGCTTCATAAAGTAGCTATCGATCCTATCATACCAAGCCATGGGGGCTTGCTTCAACCCATCAAGGGCTTTCTTCAACCTGCATACATATGAGTCTCTATCTTGGACTTCGAACCCCAGAGGTTGCTCCACATAAACCTCTTCCTTTATTGAACCATGTAGAAAAGCAGTATTCACATCCATATGATGGAGACTCCATCATTGTGTTGCAATAAGAGCAATGATAGATCGGATGGTGGTATAGCGGGCGACAAGTGCACATATATCATCATAATCTACGCCTTATTTTTTAGAGAAGCCTCGAGCAACAAACCTTGCCTTGTACTTTTCAGCACTTCCATCAACTCCATGCTTGATCTTGAAGAGTCATTTCGAGGTGACAACAAATTTGTCCTCCAGTCTCGGGACCACATCCCAGACATAATTCTTCATAATGGACTCATATTCTTCGTGCATAGCATCCTTCCAAAATTTATGCTTTACGGCTTCTTCAAATGATCCAGGCTCATATTGTAAAATTATACTCATGGCTGTTAGGTACCCTTGGTACCTATTCGGCTTCTTGCTTTCACGGAACATCCCCCTTGGGGAAATATGTCTCTTGGCATCTTCGAGAGTGTCCCTGAGCCATGAGGGTCTCCTTTTATTTGAAGGAGGTGGATCAATAGGATCCATCGATCCTTCAACATCGGGCAGAGGTTCATCCTTCGGTTCTTCCTGCTTCCCTGCTTCTTCTTCTTCTTCTTTGTCTTCCTTTGAACTAGGAAGATTTCTTACTTTCTTGAGGGCAGAATCTTCATCGAAGGTGACATCGTGTCATATCTCCACTTCTCTTTGACCAAGCACATAGATTCTATATGCCTTCGAGGTTTCATTGTAGCCCACAAATATTCCCTTATTTCCAGAAGCATCCAGCTTGCTTCTCTTTTCTTTTAGCACATGAAAATTAACAGGACTTCCAAAAACTCTAAGGTGGGAGACATCAGGCTTCTTACCAGAGAAGACTTCCTCAGGAGTTTTGGAGTCCAAAGTAGAATGTGGGCATCTATTTTGAACATACACAACAATGTTCGCAACTTCTCCCCATAGAAACTTCGGAAGACCTTGGTCATATAGCATGGCACGGTAAGCTTCCATAATGGTCCTATTATTTCTCTCAGCAACACCATTTTGCTCAGGAGTATACACAATTGTGGTCTCCCTCTTAATGCCAGCTTCCCTGCAAAAGTCATTGAATTCATTTGACTCATACTCGGTCCCATTATTGGTCCTCAAATTTTTTATTTTATTCTCGGTTTGATTTTCAACCAAGGCCTTGAAGGTAAAAAACCATTTGAATGCTTCATCCTTCTTCTTCAAGAAATATATCTAGGTTTTTCGAGAGAATTCATCTATAAAATTCATGTAATAGGAACATCCTCCCAAGGATGTTATGGGCAACATACCAGATAGGTCGAAATGTATCAAATGCAAGATATCTGATGTCTTTGTAACACTTGAGGGGAATGGTCCCCTTGTATGCTTCCCTTCGGCACAACCCTGACATATACCTTCATGATCATCTTTAAACTCGGGCATCCCTGTCACCACCCTCCTTGCTTCGGGAAGGGATTTGTAATGAAGGTGTGCAAACCTCCAGTGCCATAGCTCGATTTGAATAGTTGTATCACATGACATGGCCCCCCAACAGACTTCCTCCAACCTGATAGAGTGTATCAACTCTAAAACCAATAGTAAGATCTTCTTTGAAGTTCTTCTTCTAGATGTGTACCTTTCCATCAATGAATGCCACCTTGAATCCTTTGTCTTCCATTTTCGAAATGGACACAAGGTTCTTCTTCAAATCAGGTACGTACAACACACCTTGTAAGCGGAGGACTTGACCTTGAGATAGATGAAGGGTCACAGTCTCTATCCCTTTGACGGGATAAGTGGCATTATCTCCAAGGATAATTTCTAAATTAATATCCTTCTCAATAAAATCAGAGAGGGCTTCTTTATAACCAGTGAAGTGTCTTGAAGCACCACTATCAATAAAGCATACATCCAAGGTGTCGGGAGGAGATGCAGTAGAGAGGGAAGATACAAGAATATATTCATTTTTCTTATTATCAACAACATTGGACTCATTGTACCTAGAATTCCTTGACCTCTTGAAAGGTTGGCCATTTCCACTTCGATCAGAGGGGTCCTTATCTTTCCTTTGAACCTGTTGTTCCTATTATTTCCATTCCCCCTAAAGTTGTTGTTGTCATCATCCCTGGGAGAGTCCCTTCTACTGGGGCACTCTCTTGCATAGTGACCAGTCTTGTTACAAGTGCAACATCTTCCCTTTCTTCCTTTGGGCCACACTCTTCCATGGTTTTGATTTCTCAGGCCACCATGGTTTTTCTTCTTTGCATGAGCGGTGAAGGCAGTAGGGTCACCTCCATTTCCATTAGAGGGATGGTCTCTCTCCATCATTCTTGTCTCCTCTTGGGTGCATCTTGTCAACAATTCATCAAAATCAGGAATCACATTATTATTAAGAATCGCGGTATTAAATACATAGCAGTCTCAGGGAAGTCCTCCAAGAGCAATGAGGACGAGCTCTCGATCAGCTACTTCTTCTCCTATGGCAAGGAGATCATTCCTGATTTTTGTGAGCCTCATAAAATATGATTGGATGGATTCATCTTTTCCCTTCTTGATATTCTTCAACTTGTTCTTGAAGAAAATAACTTGATTAGCATTGCTAGCCCTAAACATGCTAACCAACTTATCATATATCTCTTTAGATGTGCCCAGCTCAGAGATGTAAGCAACCAAGTTCTTACGTATTGAATCCCTAATAATCATCTTTTCTTTGATTTCCCCTTTTCTATACTTTGTCTTTGTGGCAGTCGGTGCATTTGATGGAGGCTCGTGGATCTTCCCCTGTACATAATCCATGACATCTTAATTTTCCAAAACCAAATCCAAATACATCTTCTGTGCATGATAATCAGACTTGTTAGTCAACTTATCATCAAACTTGAAACCGTTGTATGTGGAGGCCATTGATTCTTGATAAGACTTCTTCTTCGGTGATTTCTTTTCACACTATTTTGGGCTTTGTCTTCACCTCAACTCTGATTCCATGTTAAATTTAGATAACCATGGTATGTTCTATGCTTAAATGCAATTTTACTTCAATCCTCTTTAAGGCCCAATTCAGATTTAGCAATCACATAAAGTTTAAAGTAAAATGTTGATAGAACATAAAAATAGATCAACAGAAGACAAGCCAAATAATGTATCAGAATTTGTAATTCTCCTTGTCCAACAAATGGATAGATAAATATTTGTTACAACAGTCAATAGGATGCCCTAGCCAAAAAAGTCTTGAGTTGGTCAAACCAAATTCACCAACAACCAAATCAACCTTTCTCCAAGTGTCACACACACCCCTCAAAGACAGCTCCAAAAAGTCAACGCAATTCAATGCAAAAATCAACGCTGCAGTCAACGGACAGCAGTCAAATTCAATGCTTCTCCTCGATTTTTGTGCCCTCCAATGCGGCCTCAAGAGATCGAAATTTATGTGCAAAAATCAAAGTCAAAATCCAAGAGTTGACCCAAAGAAAACATTGGTCAACGCTATCCAAAAAGCCCTAAAAACAGTCTGAAAATTTCAGCAACTTCTTCAGGTTCAGATTCACACGGCCTCAAGAGATCGAAATTTATGTGCAAAAATCAAAGTCAAAATCCAAGAGTTGACCCAAAGAAAACATTGGTCAACGCTATCCAAAAAGCCCTAAAAACAGTCTGAAAATTTCAGCAACTTCTTCAGGTTCAGATTCACACGTGTGAGGGAAGGAAGCCTCTCCTAGGTTGTACGAACCAATCAGATCACAAGTAGAATGTGTTTGATGAGATGATGATGAAATGAGCATCATCCCTCTCCAATTTATATCCATCAATGAGGCTGTGTGACACATCTGTTGGGCTCGTGAGCCTACATTACAAATCCGGTCGACCTTGCACATGTGTGGAAAATAAAATCAAAATATATGTTCTTCTCATCCAAACAAGATGATCTTTAGATAATCTTGCACCTCTCTGAAAGAAGAATCCAACAAAAATATAATAATCGTCATATGAGCAGTGCAACATGGATTTTGGACCTAGTTGCCAAAAATTAACACAGTTGAACAAGGAGAGGCTATAAGGTCTTAGTAAGGAAATTGAGGTTCTACGATATGGTCCATTTGAGATATTGGAAAACGTGGAAGATAATTCCTAGACTCTGTCCCCCTCCATACATGCACATTTACTCAATGGTGAATGTATAAGTTTTGAAGAGTCTGTGAGTCTTCTATTCTAGATCAGGATGAGGAATAGCTCCTACCTTTTGTAGAGGATTTGGTACCAGATGCTCAAGCATAGTTGACAAAGGATACAATTTTGTAGAAGAGGTCCAAAACTACTAAACAAGGGCAACACCACCTTTGGCAGATTAACTTGAAAGAGCATCTTACAAGCAAAGTTAAATGGCACACCCGAAAGAAGGCGGAGGAAAATTTTCTTCACCTCATTTAATATAACTTTTTGGGGACAAAAGCCTCCAAACATGGGGAGTGGCGATCCGGATTGGACCTTTATATTGTTTTTCATCCACCTTGAAGCTTTAAAAATGGAAAAAGTAGAGGAATCAACTTAGAGAATCATTTTTACCAACATGACCTCGTTTAGAAAATTGCAATTTGAAACTTTCCAAGTAGAGTTTGAGGCATCAAACGATGCTATTTTGAGGGGTAAAACTTCGCCGATTAAGCGTCACAAATTTTTGTATTACTTTACACACAGAGATCTTTCCAACAGCACAAGAATTGCCTCAATCAGAGTCTTGTATGCAAAAGTTATGCCACTCAAAAGTTGACATTCCTATTTTGACCACCATAATTCGATAGGATGCCAAGTCAACCCCCATTATTCATGAAAAATGGATTAGCCACGTGATCATGATAAAGAAAACTCTAGAAGAATCCATATTGTAACTCTAGTTAAGAGTTGTAGTCAAACTTAGCCACTAATAGGCTATCGAGCATTGAAAAATGTAACTAGGTTTGGTCTTCATAATTGTATTTAAATCACAATGAATTGTACTTATGAAAAAAAAATTAAAAGAAATTTTATTATTCTTATTATTATTATTATGAATTATTAAAGCATGGGTTTCATGCTTGGGTCATCATGTTTTAGGTCAAAGTCCCCATTGAGGACTTCTAGGATTTATTATGAGTTATTAGAGTCATTGTACATTTAAAGAGACTCTTCTTGGGCTTTTGAATCATGTAATAAGAATTAATTTTAAGTCAAAAATGAATTATCTCACCTCCACACCATTTCGGCTTCAAGGAGATCATGTCGGCATCAAGAAAGGGAATTTGAGCTCCATAGAAGCGTATATATTGAAGCAATTTGATGCATTTGGAGATTCATACACACAAGTTCAATATCCAAGAAGAAGAGCTGGAAAAGTACGAAGTAAGAAAAGGAGGCTAAAAGAAGTGTGAGGTTGAGGAAGAAGGGATATTAGGTCAAGATCGAATTTTTGAGCCATCTATCTCTCACATGTGTGAGTTATCTAAGGAGATTTAAGTCTCTACTGCTACATCGAAGTTGTTGCTGCCAGTTGTTGCTGCTTCAAGAGAAAGTGTTGCTCCAAGATAGAAGTCAGTGTATTGATATCAAAGTTGTTAGGTCGAAGATAAGTGTTGCATCATAGTGTTTTTTTTTTCTACTGCCAGGTCGAAGATAGTATTATCTACAAAAGAAGGAGAGGATTGACTTGGTGTGGAGGAAGTTTGTGTATAAGTCTAGAGTCTTGGATTATCTCAGCGAAACTATTAAAGGAAGAGTTCTTGATTGGGTTTTCCCCTAGAGTGGGGTTTTTCCCTGGCTTTCCACCTACAACTGGTGTTCTTGATCCCTGTGCTACTATTTTGGTAATTACTTGATGAATTAAGATAAAAGAACACAAGAAAGTTAATAAGATCACAAGAATATCACAAGTAATTATCAAGTATAAGAAAATCTCTCTTTCTTTCTAATTTTCTAACATTGTATCATAGCTTTGGTGAATAAAGAAGAAAAAAAGGCAGTTTAAGGATCTATTTTAAGAAAGGGATCTCAAATAAATTGATCGAGGGAACATAAGAGGAGACCTTATAAGAAGAAGCTTAATTCAAGAACAATGTCTAACACAATAAAGTGAGAAAACAAATTAGAAAGAACCTCTAATTACAGGTCATGGAAAAAAAGAATTGACATCATTCTTGAAATAGCAAAGTATTGGATTTGGTGAGAGGAAAAGTAAAGAAACCTACAGAAAATCTAGTGAGGCTGAGAAGGTGAAGTTCAGAGAATGGGAAATATTGGCCATGACACTAATAGTAGAAGGAATAAAGGACAATCTTGCCCATATGTATCCAACATAGACCATGCTCAAGAAATGTATCAAGTAGCAAGTTTGAAGAATGAACTAAGGACCACAAAAATGACTAAAGATGACATTGTGGCTTCCTTCTTTGTAAGGATAGCTAGAATTAGAGATGACCTTCTAGCCATAGACGAAATTGTACCAGACAAAGAGCTAGTGATAAACGCATTATTGGAGTTGCCACCAACTAGCAGTGCTTTTGCTTTAGGAATCAACATTTGGGAAGAAACTCCCACATTCGAAGAATTATGGAATGTTTGCGACCAAGAAGAGATGATAATCACATTAACATCCAACAATGAAGAAGTTTCAAATGCCTACACTACTCATCATAAGAAAGGAAACTTCAAGAAGTCAAAAGGGCCAATAAGGAAGGTTGACATGTCCAAAATAGAATACTACCAATGTCATAAAATGGGTACAAAAGTGATTGTCCTAACAATATGAAGAATAAGAAAAGGGACAGGGACCAAGCCAATTTTGTTGAAGAAGGATCTCCCAAGAAGAATAAAACCGAAGAATCAGATATAAGGGACTTGCACTACTAAGTCCTTTACATTAAGTCTTAGTTATTTCATTTTGTATTTTTTTATTTTTAGTATTTGTAGGTTTAACATATCTTTGGAGAGACATTTTTGAATTGTTTGATAAGGTTTTAGGTATCCCTCGGTTTTGGAGGGAGCCCTCACCAACTTCCAAAGATAAGTATCTTACTCCTTTCTATTTTTGGTTTCCCTTACTTATCTAAGTTTGTTTAAATTAAATACCAATCACATTTATGTTCATATTTTCCTTGCTTAGGAAAGGCTTACTAAATACTCAAGGATTATGAAAGAAGGCCTCACAAGACAAAGCAAAGCATTGGGATTACAAGGTTTGTTAAGAAAAAAAGGAATGCCTTAGACCATAAGCTTTGTTCTCTTCATGATAAAGGTATATTCATTATTTTTGATAATCTATTCTACATTACTAACATTGTTATGTCTAGCACACTCGAATCATAAATATTATTGATAGGGTGATTCATCATTAGATAAATCTACCCTCCTCACATCTTTGATTATTCTTGTGGAACCTTAAAGAGGTTCTCTGTAAAACCCTAACTTAAGGGTATGTCGATGATAATGTGTGAAACCCTAGCCTACTTAGGGTTATTGATGAAATCTAAAGAAAATGTTTGATGCTTTGATAATGTCATGTTTGGGGTTTTGGTATGGTTATGAAAACCCTAACTTGTTAGGGTTGAATCATGATGTCTAAAATCCCAAACCTTTGAAGTTTTGGTAAATTAAGGTTTGGTAGGGTTTATGAGCAAGACCCTTATTTAGATAATGTCCTAAGAATGAAACCCTAGGCATATGTTTTTCTATCTAATAAAATATGTTAGATGTCTGAATGTGTTTGAATAACTTATGTTATGCTTGTGCATGATGATGGAATCCTAGATATATGTGTTGACCTAATTATTGGTGGTCATAAGTCCTAGGGTTTGGAACTAATCCCTAATCAAAGTTTGATACTCTAGGATGATAATGTTTGTGAATTCTAGGGTTTTATAACTAAACCTTAGTAGAAGTTCAATTCTCTAATATATGATGACGAGTTATGAAAAATTGGTGTACTCTGAAATTGAGATGTATTTGGTTTTGATTGTTGAAGCTTAAAGGCTCATGTATAAAATCTAGGGTTTTCACTAAATCCTAAAGAAAGTCTAACATATGAATTCTGAAAGTTGTTAGATGTATTGTACTTGTTGCTTTAAGGAAGAGATCGTTATATCTCTGGAGGAAATATTGTAGAGATTGATGAGATTTAGGGTTTGTATCAATACTTGGGCAATAAGTTTTATAGAGATATGTGTTTTTGTTGATTGTTTGTTTAAAAGACTAATTGCTTCCATCATTATACGATTTTGATATGATTAACTTCATGTTTCTGTAGATTGGGTTGTACTTGCTATCTAAGTTGTGCACGTACATAATCTTCAAGATGGTGAAAATCTCTGTAAGTAAAGTTGACATGATAAGCATCATGATAAATGAAGATATATGAAAGATGATGGTTTGGATGAGTCTGATAAGAAGGATGGAAGCCATGAAAGATTCTCCAATGTCATTAAAGGAAATTGATCTCCCTAAGTTAAGAGGGAGCCTAGATAGAAGAAATCTCCCTAAGTTGAGAGGGAGGGCATATTATAGTCATGATGAATGCCTTGAAAAGAAGAAATTGGAGAATACATTTTGAGGTGTTGGTTGTAGAATATGTTGTTGCATGTGAAAGGAAGTTGTATGGTTGAGGAATATTTTGTCAAGATTCGTTTGGAAGTCCTACTGTGGAAAGCGACATCGAGTTGACTGAAAGACCCTGGAGGTTTGTGCTTACTTATATAAATTTGAAATTTTGTTACTAATTGGGATTATGTTTATACAGGTAAATCTCTCGAAGCTTTGATAAGTTTGATAAAGAGAGATTTATTACTGATCTGTTTGATCGGGGAGGATTTGCTACCGATTGGAATAATCGAGAGTGTTGAGGCTTTGTAAGTGACACATTTCCTAGAAGGACATCTATGTTTTGATGTCTGATAGGGAGGGTGGCGTTGGTCATAGAGCTCTAACCTCAGATATGCACCTGGATCCGTGGGTTGATGGTTAGTAAGTAAGCTTCATGGTACCTAAAGAGGTTGAAAGCTTTAGTCCATCATAGTCCCACCCGGATAGATTGCCTTGGTCAGGAATCTAGTCCATGGCATTATGGTGCCTAAACTATTTGAATACCTTGGATAGATTACCCTGGTTAGGAATCTAGTCCATAGCATTGCAGTGCCTAAAAACTCTTCATAGTTCACATAGTTGGAGATCTTCCTTGTACTTGTTATGAATACCTCCCTAATTAAACTCTTCATAGTTCACATAGTTGGAGATCTTCCTTGTACTTGTTATGAATACCTCCCTAGTTAAGAGGGAGTGTTGAAAAATATAACTAAGTTCAATCTTCATAGTTGTATTTGAGTTATAATGAAATGTACTTTTGAAAAAAGAATGAAAATAAATTTTATTATTATTAATATTATGACTTATTAAAGCATGGGTTTCATGCTTGGGTCATCATGTTTTAGGTCAAAGTCTTGATTGAGGACTTATAGGATTTATTCTGAGCTATTAGAGTCATTGTACATTTAAAGAGACCCTTCTTGGGCTTTTGAATCATGTAAAAAGAATTATTTTTTAGTCAAAAATGAATTATCTCGCCTCCACACCAAGTCAACCTCAAGGAGATCACGTCGGCCTCAAGAAAGGGAATTTGAACTCCAAAGAATCCTATATATTGAAGCAGTTTGATTCATTTGGAGGAGATTCATACGCACAAGTTTTATATCCAAGAAGAAGAGCTGGAAAAATGTGAAGTAGGAAAAGGAGGCTAAAAGAGTGTGAGGTTGAGGAAGAAGGAAGATTAGGTCAAGATCGAAGTTTTGAGCCATCTATCTCTCACATGTGTGGATTATCTAAGGAGATTGAAGTCTCTATTGCTACATCGAAGTTGTCGCTGCTAGTTGCTGCTTGAAGTTGCCACTGCAAAGTCGAATTTTTTGCTGCCAGTTTTTGCTGCTTCAAGTGAAATTGTTGCTCCAAGATCGAAGTCATTGTATTGAGATCTAAGTTGTTAGGTCGAAGATAAGTGTTGCATCATAATGTTGCTACCATTGTTTCCAAGTCGAAGATATTATTATCTACAGAAGAAGGAAAGGAATAACTTGGTGTGAAGTCTGTGTCTAAGTCTAGAGTCTTGGATTATCTCAGGAAAACTATTGAAGGAAGATTTTTTGACTAGGTTTTCCCCTAGAGGGGTTTTTCCCTGGTTGTTCGCCTACATCTAGTGTTCTTGATCCTTGTGCTACTATTTTGGTAATTTATTGATGCATTAAGATAAAAGAAGAACACAATAAAGTTAATAAGATCACAAGAATATCACAAGTAATTATCAAGTACCAGAAGAAAAAAAATTCTACCTTTCTGATTTTCTAACATCGAGTTGTGTTATAATAGAACCATTAGGGAGAAAAGGGGTTATATTTTATTCAAGTGCATTTTTTTCGATAGATGAGCTGAGTAACCAAGAGTGGATAGGGAGAGAGCAAACAAAGATGATTGTGCACTGTAGCAGCCCACGAGCTATAAGACTCGCTCTTGTTGAGAATTCTATAGGGAAATGATTATGATTAATTCTCTTTACTTGATAATTGCTTGTGATGGCCTTTTTCTTATTAGCTTTGTTCCTTATTATTATGTGTGTGAGTCATCAAACAGCTACCAAAACAAGAAGAACGAGAACACAATATTTGCTACAAGCCAAGGACAAAACCTCTCCTCTTGAGAAGAAAACCAGTAAATCTTTTCTCTTCCTTATAGATTATTCAATTGACGAATTCCATGACCTTAAGACTAAGACCAATGCCCTCCAAGACCAAGACCAAACTCCTCAGATGATGTGCCAAATTCGATATAGTCAAACCCAGTCAAATCTATTCTAGTAGCACTTCTTCAACCTCCTGGTGCAATATTTTCGGCCTTCCACTATAGATCTGAAATTTCGGCCTTTTTGGAGTTGCAGTGTCCCACATGTGAGCTTTGATCTTCTTGTAGAACCTTCCCTTGACCTTCACTTTCGTTTCCCTGCCTTCTGGAGCTTGAGGATGAACCTTGGTGACCTTCGCTGGACCTCTTTGTCTCCTTTTTCTCCAAGATCAAACTTGAGGATAGAAACCCTAGGTTTGTTGTAGAAACCCTAGTCTTCCTTTAGTACATGTGAGAGAAAATAACCCAAACAAAGATCTTCTTCATCCTCTTCCGTTTTTGTTGCTTCCTCCTTCATCTTCCTTCGCTAGAATGAGTGGTGAGTGAGTGTGCTCCAAGTAGGACGAGATCTCTTCTATTTATAGGCTCATCAAGGGTGGATGTAGCTCTTCCTTTAGGCCGACTTGCCAATTGCCAGGCTAACTTGGTCTTGGAGGGTATTCTAACACTTTTAAAGACAAAAATAATTTTTTTTACAAGTTACAATGTGCATGATCAGGTCTTCAACTTATGACAATGACTCTTTTGAATTCTTCACCTAGGACAAACCCTAGAAGCACTCAATGGGTGTTTGACCTATAAAAGAAAAGACCCTGAGCATGAAACCCATGCCCCAAAAATAATAATAATAATAATTTTCTTTTCATTTACAATTTACAAGAATCAAAAGCACATTTCATACTTATGAAGACTGAATCTAGTTACACATTTTTCAGCACTCCCTCTTAACTAGGGGGTATTCATAAAAGGTACATGGACATTCTCAATATGAAGAGATCTCATAAGAAGAGTTAGATTGGTAACCCATCTGTCTAGCATCATATCAACCAACATTGTCACATAGCAAGGCCTTGACTAACAACTCTATCTCTCCACAAGATCATAGCACAACATTGTCGAGACCAATTATTTATAGACACCATCATCATTGTCTCTCAAGTTACATAATCCACTCGGGCGTTCACCAAGTATGACCTTCTTTGGACTATTATTGTCTTGGATAGCTAGTCCTCAAAGAATATTGGTCCACGACTACTCTTATCTCGGATTCCCTACCTCGTCCTCAAAGAGTATCGGATGCCAGATGGTTACCCATTCCTCCATTTGGTGTTCCCAAGTGAAGACAAGAATGTTGTGCTTATCTCTCCCTCTCAACTAGGGAGGATATATCAACCAAGCCAAGCTTGTCTCTCAAGTACACAAGCTTCTTGTTAGGAAGAGATTTCGTCAATATGTCAGCTACTTGCTCATCGGTGGAGATATATTATTGGTGCAGCGCACCATTTTTTACTAGCTCCTGAGTAGAGTGATACTTCTTGTTTATATGCTTTTCCTTTCCATGAAATATTGGGTCTTCAAACAATCATATACAATTGTTGTTGCCACAATGTATCCTTGTAGGGTCCATAGGTCCTTCGAACAGGTCAGAAAATAGCTTCCTTAACTAAATTGCTTCTCTACTTACTTTGCAGGTTGCAGCATACTCAGCCTCGGCACAACTCAAAGCAATTGTATCTTGTTTTTCGTCCCATCCATGAGGTCATGGAGGACCCCAAACTGAAACATCCTCTTGTAGTGCTTCTTCCATCCTGCTTGTTGCCTCCCCAGTCGAAATCTGTATATCCAATCAGGTGGACATCATTCCTCATATCATATTTTAGGCAGTAGTGGATAGTTCCTCGCAGATATCTTAGTATATGTTTTGTTTTTATCCAATGATCATGATTTGGCTCCACTTGGAATTGACTGAGAATGTTTACTGCAAAACATATGTTTGGTCGAATATTCACCAAGTACATCAATGAGCCAATCAGTTGTCTATATTTGGAAGGATCCACAAGGCTCGATTCAGAACTCCTTAGTCTTTTCAAGTTTGTGATCATCAGAGTGGTCAGAGGTTTGTAATCCATCATGTCAAACCTCTTCAACATCTTGATTGCGTAATTTCCTTGATGCAAATAAATTTCATCAGGTCCTTGCCAAACTTCTAGTCCCAAATAGTAATGCATCATCCCTAAATCCTTCATGTCAAATTCTGGTGCAAGTTGCTTCTTACATTCTTCAATTCGACCTTCTACACCTGTTAAGAGAAGATCATCTACATATAGAAGAATGATTACAAGTTCTCCATCTACAAACTTGATATAAAGGTTCGGATCATTGAACTTTTTGTGAAGCCTATTCTTTGTCGGTATGCATCCATTCTAGCATACCATGCCCTTGGTGTTTGCTTGAGGCCATATAATGCTTTCTTCAATCAGGAAGCATATGCCTTCATGTCTTTAACTTCAAATCCCAAGGGTTGCTCTATATAGACTTCCTCATCAATTCTATCATTCAGAAACGCAGTCTTGACATCCATTTGATGGATGTTCCATCCCATTAATGTTGTTGGAGAGACCAATGAACGAATCGTTGTATACCTTGTTGTCGGAGAAAATTTCTCTTCATAGTCGATGCCTTCTTGTTCAGAGAAGCCCCCAGCCACAAATCTTTCCTTATATTGATCGATACTTCCATCTGTCACATGTTTGATCTTGTATATCCACTTGGAAGTTACCATGGATTTGTCTTCAGGCCTAGGCATGATCTCCCAAACTACATTCTTCATTATAGATTAATATTCTTCATGCATGGCATCCTTTCATTCCTGATGATTGACAACCTCTTCAAATGTGGATGGTTTTGCTTCTATTATCTTTGTCATGTATGCAGCATACCCAGAATATCTCTTGGGTTTCTTGCATTCTCTAAATGAGCCTTTTGTTGCCCCATGAACTTCAGCATCAAGTAGGGTAGATTTCAACTAGTTTGGTCTCTTTCTTGATTTGGGGAGGACCATAGGTTGAATGGGTTCACTGGGACCCTCATCTTCATGATAAGATTCTACTTCTTCCTTGCTAACTTCTTCTTCAAATACTAGAAATTCTTTGTCATCAGAGTCCATGCGAAGTTACTTAGATTTCTTGAATGCGATACTCTCGTCAAATATGACATCTCGACTTAATTTTATATGGTGTCCTTCCTTTATGTATATTTTATAAGCCTTAGAGGAGTTGTTGTAGCCAACAAATGTTACTCTCATGTCTGATGGATCTGGCTTCTTTCTTGTGTCCTTTGGTATATGAATATATACGGGACACCCAAAGATATGGAGATGTTCTATAGTAGGTTTCTTCCCAATGAATACTTCTTCGGGATTCATGTTGTCCAACAACTTGTGGGGACTTCGATTTTGAATATATATTGTTGTCTTCGTGGCTTCTCCCCATATAAATTTTGGTAGATCTTGATCATGTAACATCACTTTTACACTCTCTTCAATGGATCGGTTCTTTCGTTCTGCAACTCCATTTTGTTTGGGATTATATGGGACTGACAACTCCCTCTTAATCCCAGACTCCTTACAAAATGTTATAATCTCCTTGGATGTATATTCTCCTCTGTTATCGAATCTCGGTATCTTGACTCTTCTTTTTGTAAGGTTCTCTACTTCAGCTTTGAATTCTTGAAATTTTGGAAATACTTCATCCTTGGTTTTCATTAAGTAAACGCAGGTCTTTCTTGAATGATCATCTATATATGTGACATAATATAGATGACCTCCAAGTGATTTAGGAGTCATAGGGCCACATACATCGGAGTGAATGAGATCCAAGATTTCTTTTGACCGTGAAGCACCACTTCCAAATGGTCTCTTGGTACTCTTACCCAATGCACATCCTTTACATACTCCTTCATGATCTTATTTCAACTCAGGTATTCCATCTACTATGGAACTTACAGTTGGAAGGATTTTGAAATGAAGATGACCAAATATTCTATGCCATAGTTCACATGGGATAAATTCAATGTGAACCAAAGCTTGAGCTAGAGGAGATATCAACCTGTAAAGTCTTCCTTCTCGAATACCAATTACTTTAGCATATTTTATGCTTGAGTTTTTACTCCATACAATAATTTCTCCATCAATGAAAGATACTTTATCACCCTTATCTTTTAGACTTGAAATGGAAAGTAAGTTCTTATGCAAACCTAGAACAAATAGGATATTGTTGAGGTGAATGTTGCTCCCATTCTCCAGCTCTATAGAGGTTGATCCAATTCCTCTCACGAGATAGCTTTTGTTATCTCCAAGTTCCATTGAATAAGAAGATTTTCCCTTTGATAATGTCTTCAATTGTTTGTGATGACCAGTCATCTGTCTAGATGCACCACTATCAATTACCCAAATGCTCTCGTCTTGGAATGTGCCAGTAAGTCCCGAGAAGAGACCTTCATCTTTTCCATGATTGTTTCCTCCTTTGTAGTGAATAATAGATTACATGCTTCCTTGATGTTTTTCTGGATATAGCTTGCTACCTTTGAACACTTTTTGATGAGTTTCTTCAATGTAGTGGAGATCTTCATGATGCCCTTACCCAACCTTAGCTTTGATACCATGTTGAGAATTCTATAGGGAAATGATTATGATTAATTCTCTTTACTTGATAACTGCTTGTGATGTTATTTTTCTTATTAGCTTTGTTCCTTATTATATGTGTGTGAATCATCAAACAACTACCAAAACAATAAGAACAAGAACACATAATATAGGTTGCAAGCCAGGGCCAAAACCTCTCCTCTTGAGAGGAAAACTCGTAAATATCTTCTCTTCCTTATAGATTCCTCAATTGATGAATTCCATGACCTTAATGCTAAGACCAATCCCCTCCAAGACCAAGAGAACCCTCCTCGGATGATGTGTCAACTTCGATCTAGTCAAACCCAGTCAAATCTCTTCCAGTAGCACTTCTTCAACCTCCTATTGCAAGATTTTCGAACCCCACTATAGATCTGAAATTTTGGCCTTCTATGCAGTTGTAGTTTCCCACATGTGAGCTTTGATCTTCTTGTAGAGCCCTCCCTTGACCTTTCCTAGCCTTTCCCTGCCTTTTGGAGCTTGAGGATGACCCTTGGTGACCTTCGCTTGACCTCTTAGTCTCCTTTTTCTCCAAGATCGAACTTGAAGATAGAAACCCTAGGTTTGTTGCATAAACCCTAGTCTTCCTTTAGCACATGTGAGAGAAAATAGCCTAAACAAAGATCTTCTTCGTTCTCTTCCTTCTTTGTTGCTTCCTCCTTCCTCTTCCTTCGCTAGAATGAGTGGTGAGTGAGTGTGCTCCAAGTAGGACGAGTTCTCTTCTATTTATAGGCTCCTCAAGGGTGGGCATGGCTCTTACTTTAGGCCGACTTGGTCTTGGAGGATATTCCGACACTTCTAAAGATAATAATAATTTTCTTTACAAGTTACAATGTGTCAGGTGGAGTCTTCAACTTATGACAATGACTCTTTTGACTTCTTGACCTAGGACAAACCCTAGAAGCACTTAATGGAAGCTTGACCTATAAAATAAAAAACCTTGAGCATGAAACCAGTTACCGCTCAAACTAGCAGGGGTCCTAAAGGGGGGTCCTTGAAGGGCTACCTCTAGGTCAAGGGCAACAATGGAGCAACAACCCACTATCACCTCGGTTAAGGATCCCTACTCTTTACGGACTTTCACCAATGGGAGGAGACCCATTATAATAAGGATCACGAAATTGAATGGATCAATGATATGATGAGAGGTGATCCTAAAAGCCTAATCACAAGAGAGGCTCAAATATATGGCTTGCTTGGCTTAAAAGCAAGATGAAAGGCTCTCTAGGAAGGGCTTAGGAGAATTCTAAGAGCTAGGGTTTGAGTATATGACTTGTCAAGAAGATTCTTAGCCCCTAAATACTTGTGGAAACTTGGCTTCCAAGTGGTTTTTGTGAAATTGGCTTCAATAAGTTGTGGGACCACAAGAGACCAAGTGGACTCGGGTTAGGTCGAGGGGATAGGGTCTAGCGACTAATGATATACTTGACCTAATCAAGGGGAAGAATGGGATCAAGGAAGGAATTTTCAATGAAAGATAACGTAATGATCCCAGTGAGGTTTCTACCCTAAGGAAACCAGGGGCAAGAATCGGTCTTCAAGCTAGGGCTTGTGATATCTCAATATCCAACCATCAGAATCTCATCAAATTTGGAGGGATTCTTGATGACACACCAGCGCAGTTATGGACCAAAAATCGAAGTGTTTCGATTGCTAGATTGTGAGATAATTGATGCCCTAGATTACCTATGTAGGTTAGGCCTAATAAAGAGGGGCAGGTGAAAGAAATAAGTTTTGAGGTGATCACCTATGGAGGACCAGTGCCTAATCCTTTTGGGTAGATTGAGTCAAGTAGAATTCTGACTATGGACTTTGGATTTTCTATGTCAAGGAGGCCTTAAAGACATCCTCGCTTAGCATTCTGGTAGCAGCAAAAGCAGCTTCAAAGACTTTATACTTCATTTTACAAATAGATGGCCCATACTTCAACGATGAAACATCTCTAAGAACATTCACTCATTACACATGGCCCATACATGAAGCAGCACTATCTAGAAACAGAATTTCCACAACTTCGCATAAGTGGATGCAGTAAATTAGCCCTAGCATAGCAAAATCCCAGCGACAATGTATGTGACAAAATAGAAAGAAATAATAGTGTTAAATTCCACTTACATGTATAAGAGTATATCCAACCATCAAAACTTTTCCAATCAAGAAGATCCAAGACAAGAGAAAATTATCCAAACATCAAAATTCATTTCATGCTCCAAAAATTCGTTCTCCAAGAAGGATATCGAAGTTCTCTAAAGTGATACAAGTCCAACCAAGTGATGATGCTAAAATGAATTCACATCACATGTATTTATATACTTCTAATGAGTTTGACTTAGCTAATTAGGCCTACATTAGACCCTAAAATAAAATAATATGCAAAATAACTAACTTTTGGTGACAAGCCCACCAAACTAACTCATAAACAAAAGAATGAGTCTCTTAAGAGGTCGAATGATGAATAATACATGACGTTGGGCCTACTAAGAAGCCTGATGAAGTCCACAAGTGCCATAATGATGAATAGGACTCCCAAAAGTAGTAGACAAGGGGATGGCCCCTTGTTCTCCAAATAACAAACCTATGGTGCTCCCAATGGGTGTGGGGGCACACAAGTAACCTCATGGGTCTCCAAGTAGATCGAAGATGCTTATAGACCATCTAGAAGGGCTCAGATGATGGTGTGAGTGATGCCACATCAACATACAAGTCCTGGATCATCTACCAAGTGCATGGTACAATTGTGGGGTAGGTTGGGCATGGTGAATCAAAGTGCATCTTCCTTGTCCAATTGGTGAATCTCGAGCAAACTATGAACATCTTTAGAGACCCATGGAGTGTTTTCCACTGTTGTGGACGCACATTGATTTCTACGCACACCCTACATGTGCCAATGTAGCCCTCTGGAGGGTTAGGACCCTGTATAAGGAGACCAAACCCAAAATGGAGACCATCTCCAATCCTGCATAAGATCCAATGCACCCCCTAGCCTTCCAGCACAATAAGTCATTTAAAGTAATGGATTCAAATATTTTACAAACCATGAACAACAGGTGGGTACTTCATAATGGCATGCCCTTCGATAGTGGGCTTTGGCATGTGCTAATGTCTCTAAGCTCCAAAGGTGGTTAACCAAGTACCCTATTAGGTGGTTTCTACCTTTAGTGGGGATATTATGTCCAAGGTACATCCTTCAAATGGTGGTGGCATGTGATAAAGAGATGAATGGAATAGGGAATGAAAGGGGCAATCCTGGACCACATGTCGGGGTACAAGGGTAGCTAGTGAAAGGGAAGCCCAGGCTTGGGTATATAATGTATAGGAGGGAACAATTGCGGTGCATGAGGTGCCCTGGCCTTCATTCATAATGTGCAAGGTATAGTAGTGGATACCCCCCTTAAGGTAGGGCATTTCATTTCCCACCAGGGGTTGGGGCAATCATGGGTTCCTAAATGATAAAGGAGGCTCATCTAGGGCCTATGGAACCAGGGTGATGGCCATGGGTATGGGGTAGAGATCATGCATTACCTTTTTCCCACGTCCTAAATATGTTTGTCCCGGCCATCTTTTGCATATTGTGGTACATTTTCCTGTTGAATGTGACCAATTATGCTTTTACTTTTTCTTTTCAGCTGCATCAACCTCTGGGCATCGTTCCAAGCCCGACCCAAGGTGTGGGCAAGGGGAAAGGGAGGCTAACCTTATGTCGACTCAATGGAGAAATGTGGACCCAGGTGGGAAATATGATGAATGGGATTATAATAAACGAAAGGGGAGTGATGTATATGGATGAGGGAGCGGGACCACGCAACCAAAACCGAGGTTTCCCATGTAGTACCACCCTAAAACCCAAAGGTCATTGAAAGATATCCCATGGGACTAAGATCCAAGGGTAACACCCAAAAGAGGTCTAGGGGACATAAGCACAGACCTAACCCACTTTTTCCGCCAAATCCCCCCACTAATCCATGCCCAGAAGTGTCCATGATAAACAAACTACAATACTCAATTATCAAATGACAAGGCATATCTTTAGGTTCGGGAGGCCCACCTTCAAACATATGATCATGACAGATGAGTGAGGCACCACATGGTTGGCTTAGGTGGCAGAGAAATGGAACGATGTACTAGTTGGTGGTTGCAAGCAGTTGTTGGTTGTCAGTTGAGGACCATCTTGGGGAAAAAAATTCTCCTAAGGATATCACCCACAAAATGGTGGGTAACAAAACTCATGCTCCAAAAATAATAATAATAATTTTCTTTTCATTTTACAATTTACAAGAATCAAAAGTACATTTCATACTTATGAAAATTGAACCTAGTTACACATTTCTCAACAACTTCTTTGTACTTGCATCAATTTTCCATTCAGAGAAAGAGAGTAAAGCGACCTCACCTTCCCACTGGGTTTTCTCCTAAAGGGTTTCCCAAGTTATATCTTGTGTTAATTTTTGGTTTGTGAGTTTGATTTCATTGTTCTATATTTTCTGCATATTTTGTCTATTGCATCAATAAGCATAACACAATGAATAATGAATCCAAATATCTAATGAGAAATTAAACCTCATTGTGTAGATTTCAGATTTTAAGCATAATTATCAGATCTGTTGTGACAAATAGTCCAGTGGAATATCCACATAAATTTACAGATCAATGGTGCAAAAGGGAGAAAGAATTCAGAGCAAGGGCACCCCAAAATAGACGATTTTGGTATCCTTACTTCTCTTTCAACTAAATATAGAAAGCTTAAAATATATAAATCTATTATGAAATGTGAGATCATATTTACACCATACTTATCCAAAAATAGACGTATCTCAGTGTCATAGTAACAAGACTCACCAAGGCTTAGTAAGTCGAGATTACTTGGGAAGTAAATACAAACTCGATATTTTTGGTGAGTTTGACAAAGATCATTGAATTTGCCAACACTCGTTGAAATCAATGGAAAACGTTTCCAACAACATATAAAACCCAAAAGTAATGAAACAGACCCTTGGCATTCACTGATTTTTATTCCTTTACTTCAACATGGGGCCGGAAAAAATTGGACAAAGCCATCTACATGTGCTAAAATTTATATTTCTTTCAGACTTTCAATCTCTATGAAAGTATGAAATACCTTTGTGTTTATTTTGATCTAAGCAAAAACAATTTGGCATGGAATAATCTAAATGGACCACTATATTATTTGTCATCCATTTTGACATTTCCAAAGGAGGAAAATTAGAGACATGGCCTTGTCAAACACATGTTAAGGGCAGATTCTAATTTGGTGGCTTGGGTTGTGGCACTTTCAAACCTTGTTTCAAGCTTTATATGGTTTTTTTTTTGTTTGGGGGGGGGGGGGGGGACTTTAATAACCAAATTCCAAACCCCTTGTTGGTGTTCTACTCACCAAGGATTTCCCAATAGTGCAAAGAGCATCTTAACTGAACTTTATATGAGGAAGTTATGCTAAAAACCAATGCTTTGACCATTGTAGTACCAAGTGGATGGCACATCAGCTGTCAATACCCACACATATAGTAGTCAAATATGGACTTTCGAGGAGATTCTAGAGGGTCCAAAACCCTAACCGACCCTAACCATAACCCTAGATGACTATGGAGCCATGTTAAAAATTACATTGCAAGGCAAGGAAATGGCTTCATTTCTATTGTAATGATTTAATGCACCCTAGTTGAGTAGAGCAAAGGAGTGGAACGTTTGAATACAACAGAGGAAGAATTCTGACTCAGTTCTCATTTTCTTGCTAGGTTTTCCCATATAAGGTTTCTGAGGTACATATCGTGTTCAATGTGGAAATTGTATGCTCTATTTTCATTGTTGTAGTTTTTCCCTTATATTCTCAGTGAAGTAAATATTTCAATATTTTGAGTGCTATGCTTAGTATTAGGTTTTAATCATAAGCAATTATTGCATAATAGAGTATAACCTCACTGTATACAGTATTTAATATCTGTTGTTTTGAACCATCTAATGAGATATCCATAGCAAGTTTACAAATCATGGAATGAAAAAAGTCAAAAAAAATTGTGATCATTTTAGTATTTTTTATTAGTTGGGTTTTATGCTAAGTATTTTACGAAGTATTTCTCAAGTCCGATTACTCTTTCTCTTTGTCTTGTCAAGCCAATCCTAATTTCAAAACATGTGACCTTGCTTAGTGTCAGGATGCATGTCTTGTCCTAATCTCTATGTCTATTCTATTGATCTTTTGGCAAATCATTGCATGCAGATCAAGATCTCTAATGTCAGGGAGCAAACCTTTTATTTCATAACCCATAAAACTCAAAAACCTTTGATGTGCTATTTCTAATAATGTTAAAACCTTTAATGTGCTATTTCTAATAATGTTGAATATATATTGCACCATTCCAAAGATAACCTTGGCAACATCAATTGTCATGTGTCACAAAAGCAACTGAGTAGTTTTCAATCATTTCACGAGTATCAGCAACCACCAGCCATGCCTTACTGTGGCCTCCAATCAACTCAGCTTGCTTCTTTCTATCTTTCCATAGCTACAATACACAAATGTAATTGTAAATCAGTATCAGTGGCATTCAAGCTCTTCTAGAACTCATGAAATTCTTTGTAATTCATTTCCAAATATTTTGAGAAAGATTTCAGCTAGCTAAATTCATTAGAGAAACAACTACAATGCAAATGTCTGCAGTAAAGATAAGAACATCAAATAAAATACCATATTTCAATTATACCTGAATTGTTGGCATTTTCTGATGGCACCAGCCCGCATCCATTCATGTCAAAGATCAGAGAACAGTTCAATATCTAAGATGAAATTAAAAAATCTTATTCCTTTCCCAAAACGACTGAAAAAGTTATCAAAGTCTTGGCAGTGAATGAACCCAATGTTCTCCTAAATATAGAAAATGACAATAGATATCTGAAGTCTCGTAGGAAATAAAATGTGACTTCTGCTATATGTAAAAAAAAAAATATTTAAATAAAGATTCGGAATTATAACAATCAATACCATGTTCATTTTGTCATGAGATGAATTCCTAAAGATCACAAGCAGTGGCTCATCCAGGTAAATGTCTCGGGCTGGACGAGGTCCACAATCACAGCCTACCTTAAAAACTTTCTTCCGAGAACAGAGCCATAGAACCCGTGGCATCTCCCTAGCAAATAAGTTGATCTAAGAAAGCTGCCAAAATACTATCCGTAAAGAATAACAAATAAATCCAGCATTTGTGCACTCCAGTAATAAAATGTGCATGGGAGATCTCATATTCCAGCACTGCTAATAAACTAATAAGACATCCTTTCTTGAAGATAAAAATGCAGAAAAAGATAGAATTAGTCTCCATTGGTAATCACAGTAAAGTTATATTTAACCGTAAGCTTTGGTTAGATCAAATTAGGCTTGGAAGTTTGAAAGAGGCTTTATGGTACGTTTAGAAAGAGAAAAAAGGGAACCAAATCATGTGAGGACTCAAGTACTAAAAAAAAAATTAAAAATAAGAAGTACCTGAAGGCAAGTGAAGTTCCTGAAGGAAGTCACAGATAGCTGTAGTGTTCGGACACAAGTTGAGTTCCCAAGGAAATCTCATAACAAGAGTTTCAATTCCAAGTCTCAGCACAGGTCTCATTTCAGTGCTCGACACATGCCAATTGCTCCACCCCCACCTCAGGACGCTAGCCTATCATCACCAGGTTTTTCAGAAAACCTCATGTTAGGGAAGTCTTGGCAGATCATTCCCAACTTCCTCCTATGGTTTCACAGTCAGGCCCCTTCAGACCTGGGCTCTTCTCTGCTGACATCATCAAACAATGTATCGGTTCCTTCGATGTGGTCAAAGAATCCGTAAAGATGTTTTTATTTTCTTCCTCCTATACTTCCACCTATATTTATGATGTGGGTGTAGGGGCTCTTACCCACCAAAAAGTGGATAACCCTTAGGAGAAAAAATTTCTCCTCTTTGGAGGATCAGCACATAACATTACGCCAGGATACTCCACCTATTGCTCAAGTCAGCTATCCCTCCCAGCTTGCATTTTTTTTTTGAAGCAAGGTGGGTCATTTATCGGCATGTACTCTAACCATTTTGGCAATCATGTGCTTTCATTTAATGTTATGACTCATGAGCATCCTAATATGGGTCACAGGGCAAACTGGATGATTGACCAATCTTTATTGCATTCTTGTTCCCACACTTCACCTAGGAGGTTAGTCTTTGACCCTAGTCTAGTGGGACCTACTCTGAGGCTTTATGGTTTAAGAAGGGCACTACTGGGAAAGCATTGATTGATGGAGAATGTACAAGATAGTTCATATTTACCACTCTCCATCTCTCCTTGTTATCCATCTCCATTCTTCATGCCGGTAGTCATTGGTCATTTCGATCAGCACCTTTCATCCGCATCGTTAGGGCCCAAAACCTTGGCCCCAAAGGTTGATGCAGCGAAAAAGAAAGTTAAAAACATATAAAGCCACAATGAAAGAAACATGTAAAATGCAAAAGATAGATGGGACATTGTTTAGCGTGTGGGAAAAACATTGGCATGAGCTCTAGCCCCCTCATTAGCCATCACCCAATTCCTCAAGAATTTAACGCTTCATCCAGAGAAAGGAACTCTTGAAAGTCCCAACCCTAATGACTAATAAACTGCCTCATCTTAAAGGGGTATTGGAAAAAAAAGAAAGGAACTCCTGAAAGTCCCAACCCTAATGACTACTAAACTGCTTCATCTTTAAGGGGTATTGGAAAACACAAAAGCAAGCTTGGGCTCCTAAGATATGCACCCAAATAAAGACAAATCACAAAAAGTAAAAAGCACACCAAATGGGTAGAAAAAGCAAGCCGAGGAAAGGGGTAACTCATGCCACCACGATCGCTCTCTCCTTACATCTTTACACTCAGGATGTTGGGCCCATTTAGCTAGTCACATGGCTATGGCCCCTATTTTGAAGTATTTCCACTTTGTAACCATCATTATCACAAACATCTATGGATGGATGGGCTAACCTGGGACACATCGCCACTTCCCTTGGGGTTGGAAACACCTAATAGGGTTACTGACCTAATCATCCCTAATATAAGTGAGGTAGCTTATTTACATGTCTTGATTTAGTTAAACATTTGAAGGTGAGTTTTATGTGAAGTATTTTTGTCCCCTTAGCATTAGATATGGCCCACTATGATGCTTTAATGGTTATTGCTAGGCTAGGGTTCCCTAGGGTCAAAGTTGAGTAACTTTTGTCTATTTTGTTAAAGCACAGCGTGCAGGTCAAGGGGCTTTGGGGCAGGTCAAAGCTACTTCTTTTTGTAACGGGAAAAAGGGAAAAACATGGGGCTTAAACCACAGTTTGAGCCCGTGGTTTTTGTGTGTTTAAGTTATAAAAAGGCATGTAAAAGTCAAATCAATCAATCAAGTATGAATGAATGAATGATCTGTTTATGTGATCTTAGGCAAGTTTTGTGATAAGTCAGAGTAGAGATAGGCTCCTGCGGCTGTATGTGCGGAGACCTAAGTCCTGGGTTGTGTGCGAGAACTCTGCGGTTGTGTGCACAAGAGACAGAATTGTAATCATTGAAGATCTGCCAATAAAGAGAAGTTTTAGCGAAAGTATTGTTTACTTGCATGATATTTGTTTATGTGTTGATGTATTGATTTACTTATAAATCTGTTGCAGTTTACATTATTGATGCGTATTTGTCTGAGTTGATTATATAATTGTGCAAGATCTGTATCTGTTTCTGTTAAGGGTTTTTGTGAAATAATATCTGGATAAAATAGATCTCTGTGTTTGCGCAAGTTTGCTTTTGTGTTAAGGGTTTATTAAAGTTAGATCTAAATCGAGTTAAAAGGCACTTGCGCAGAACAGTAGTAGTTAGATCAGATTGGAAGGGTTAGATCCACAGCATAGTTCTCCCTCAGAGTGCGGAAACCTAGTTTCAGCTCCCCCCCATACTACTTCGGGTGAGACTTTGGCCTGCGCAAGTAGATCACTGCTGAAAGGGCCAGTAGTTGGAGGGTTTTATTGATTGCGCAGAACACTCCGAACCTGGGTCAGGGGCCCTTAAGCCAACAAATTTTTCATTTCCGGGACTCGAACCTGGGTCTCTCGGGTGAGAGCCGAGTATCCTAACTAGCTAGACTACAATGGACATAAGGCCATTTAGGCCGTGCTATCGCTATAAATATGGCATGGAAGACTGCCCTAGTTCCCTTTGCTTTTTAAGTGATCTGATCGAAGTAGTATTTCTGCTCTTGCTATCCTCGTTGTTTTTTATGTCTAGAGTGTAGGAACCACTTGAGGAGATGTTGCGCCAACAGGGCTTAGGCCATTTAATCCCGGAAACCATGACAGCAACTCAACCTACCCCTGTTGTGCCGCAAGCAACTGGTGCGGGTGGACCGCAAAAGCAGAAGAAGGGTCAAACATAGAGGACCCGGAAGTCTCCACGCAAGACCCCGAAGCCAAAGTTGGCTCCTCGCACTGATAGGTAGAAGAGATCGACGGAAGAAGAACCGGATGTAATTGTATCAGAGGAAGGATATGCTAAGGAAGTAGATCCAATATCGCAGTTGCCGCCGTACATGGCGTCGCGGAAATCGACAATCGATGTCTCCAAGGACCTTGATAAGGTCAAGTCTCATATCAATACACCTCTGCTTCCAAAGAATGTTCCTTTTGAGGGTGAATTATTGGCAAAGGTCCCTTCGCTCAAACTGGAGGACTAGGACTTGGCGGACCGCGCAAAGTTTCTGGAGCTTGCGCCATTAGAATATTTGGAGCAGGTGCCTTATGATACAGGCATCGTCAAAGTAGAACCGATGCAATGGACCCTGGGATTGCAGAAGTCCATGATCCTAAACTTCTTGACAATCCCCCATTTTGGTCGCAGTACCATTAATGATGTTTGTTTGTGCCAACTGCTGGCTCTAGTGCATGACAACTGCCTATGGTTGGGGACAAGGATTCCCATCAACGAGATGCTCATCCACCGCATCACAAGATTACCATACCAAGGAGAAAACCCTGCAGAAGCATTCGGCGGGAAGGGCTAGGAGAAGAAGGTCGTCGAGAACGTGAAGGAAGAATATGGGGTAATCAAAAACACACGAGGTTTTGTTGTCAGCACAATCAACGATGCCGCGGTCAGATTTGGTATGCAGGTCTTGGCCTACAAGCTAATGAGGAAATGTCGCGCCAAGCAAGTTTCAGCGCCAGTGATTGTGCTAGTTGCGCAATGCATCAAAGGTGTCCAGTATAACTGGTCAAAGTATCTACGCCAGGAGGTTCTGGAGAATGTCCGGGAGGCACAAGAAGAAGGCAAATAATTCCACTATGTGTGGTTGTTGCTGCTCGTCGCGCTAGTAGGATGGAAGGCGCCATCATAGTTGCAACTCCCTGATATCGAACCGGACCTATGTGAAGCAGCGCACTATGCATCTCTGTGGGCAACAAAGATTCCTGCCACAGTGATAGAGAATAAGATCTTTTGGGTTCTCTTCGAGACAGAACTTCATCAGGCAATTCAGTCGAAGTCGCGCTTCTCCTCGACCTTATATGATCAATACAAGCACATCGCAGATTTCAAGGCGTCCTTTCACAATGTGCACATTCGCGCGAAGGCGGATATGTCCAAAGTATGGTATCACCTGCCATACCTCGTCACAGAGGAGGACCTCGTCCAACTCACAACCAATTGGCATCTGTCCTGGCTGACTGCAACAACAAATGTCGGTGCGACCTCTTCTGCCCCGCTGAAACCATCTGCATCCAAGCTGCGAACGACAAAAGACACCAAGAAGGACACAAAGAAAAACACACAGGAGCCCACCACAACTGCGATGGAGGAGCAGCCAAAAGATACTATGGAGGTTCGCAGTGATGAGGAATTGGAGGATCAGGATGGAGAAAGTGCAGACGCCCCATCAACATAGATAGAGACACGTCGAGGTACCAAGAGAGGGCCCCAGTCCCCTTTAGGTCTGCACACAAAGCGAAAAGCCACTAAGAAGACTGGGACTGAGCCCCTGGTATTGACAGAAGGTGATTTCAACGAAATTGGCAACACCATCAAAGTTGTCAACGAAGAAGCTTGGAGTACAATGGAGTAGTACAAGGTCGTCTTTGATGATGTTCAACAGAGCATCTAGCAGTTAAAGGTTCAAGCGAGCAAGATTCAGGCGAGCATGAAGCAAGTGAGCGCGAATCAAGCGAGTGCGATTTCAGTTAGCACCTCAGCCGCTGAATCAACTACAGAGAGCTGAGTATTCCAGGTTCCAGGCGTAGCACTTCATTGTTCTCATCCGGGACAATGCGCTACCGCCCGCTCTTGGTATGATATTGGAATCAACTTGGCTACACTTCCCAGTGGCTAGTTGCACTCAATGCATTCAATGATCACAGACGAATTACAGTATCGAGAGTACTGTGCATCGCGCGCTACTACGAAAGAACAAAGACGGGTTGAAGTATTATATCAGGGCCAGAAGATAGTTGAACAAGCACGAGATGCCACAGAGAGTCAGCACGCACAGCTGGAGACACTTATCAACAGGGTATGCTCTGAGATTCCAGATTTGCTGGTACCAACTAACGTTGCAGCCACCATCAAGCTCGAGACTCTTGCAACCGCACTGAAAGCTTGAAAAATAGAGATCGCGACAGTGCGCGCTGATTTGGAACAAAAAATTGCAGACCTACAAACGAAGCTACAGCCAGAGACACTACCAAAGGTCCTGGCACAGAGAGTTGCAATTGTTCAGGAAGCCACAAAAATCATTACTTCTACAGTGAATGAATGCAGTACTCTGTTTAAAGACACCATGGGAATATGGTCATCCATCCAAGAAGACTCAGTACTTCAGCAGTTGAGGACAGATATTCTTGACAAGCAACAACAATTCGATGAGATTCAGATCGTTGTGAAGACCTTAGTTCTTGCACAGCGATTAGCCCGATTGCAGGAGGGAAGACACATTCAGGAGGAGATGGATGCACTGCACCACAAGGAGCAGCTCGTGGAAGAAAGGACTCAACCTTGGGCTAATGAAGCACTGCAGCGATCGTAAAACATTGAAGGTGCACTAAAGGGACTCCGCCAGACTCAACGTAGCATCAGCCTAACAGCAGAGGGGCCGACCACAGAAAAGTTAGTTGAAGAAACGCAGAGCGTTGCCACGCAGAGTGCAGAGGCCATCCAGCGTCTACAAGATTCCATACAAGCGCTTAAAGCCAAGATGTAGGAAGCCAGACCAGAGTGACTCGAGGACGAGTCGCGAGTTTGTGTTGGGGGCCTAATGGGCTAGTGTCCCCTAGGGTCAAAGTTGAGTAAATTTTGTCTATTTTGTTAAAGCGCAGTGCGCAGGCCAAGGGCCATTGGGGTGGGTCAAAGCTCCTTCCTTTTGTAACAAGAAAAAGGAAAAAACATAGGGCTTAAACCACAGTTTGAGCCCATGGTTTTAGCGCGTTTAAGTTGTATAAAAAGGCATGTAAGAGTCAAATAAATCAATCAAGTATAAATGAATGAATGATCTGTTTATGTGATTTTGGGCAAGATTTGTGACAAGTTTGAGTAGAGATAGGCTCCTGCGGTTGTGTGTGCAGAGACCTAAGTCCTGGGGTGTGTGCGAGGACTCTGTAGTTGTTTGCGCAAGAGACAGAATTGTAATCATTGAAGATCTGCTAATAAAGAGAAGTTTTGCCAAAAGTATTTTTTACTTGCATGATATTTGTTTATGTATTGATGTATTGAGTTACTTATAGATCTGTTGCAGTTTACATTATTGATGCGTATTTGTCTGAGTTGATTATATAATTATGCAAGATCTGTATATGTTTATGTTAAGGGTTTCTGTGAAATAATATTTGGATAAAATAGATCTTTGTGTTTGTGCAAGTATGCTTCTCTGTTAAGGGTTTATTAAAGTTAGATTTGAATCGGGTTAAAAGGCACTTGCGTAGAACAGTATTAGTTAGATCAGATTGGAAGGGTTAGATCCACAGAATAGTTCTCCCTCAGGGTGCGAAAACCTGATTCCAGCACCCCCCATACTACTTCAGGTGAGACTTTGGTCTACACAAGCATATCACTGCTGAAAGAGCCAGTAGTTGGAGGGTTTTGTTGGTTGCGCAAAACACTCTAACCCTGGGTCAGGACCCCTTAAGCCAACAGTTATTGTCCCTAATGATTATTGATCTCACTTGATCTTGAGAAGTTTTGACAAGTGATGTTATGTAGCAAGTACCCCTTGAGAGATAGGCTTGACCCCTTTCAGTAGTGTGTTAGAGGTCGTTGTACCCCATCGAAAGAGCAATTCTAACCTTGATGATACAATGTTGCCCATCCATATAAGAGCGTTGGGCTATGAGATTATTCCAAGTGGTACTTGACCCTCATATGTACCCGCAGATGTTGAAATGTTAAGCCAATGAGGTTTGACATTAGACTATTACACGATGTTCCCAAATGGACCCAGGATGCCCTCAGGCTAGCCTTGCCACTGTTTAATCAACATTGTTTGTTCCAAGGCCCAAATGATGATTGATTATCCTTGAGATGACATGGGAGAGCTTGCACATCACCCTTGGACCCCAACGCTTGGGCATGATGATGCCATGTCACTCCTTTTTCCCTTAGAAGGGTGATGTTGGGCATAATTGTGATGACGTCATGGTTTTGGAGGCACTTTATGGAGGCATACCCATGCACTTTGAGCCTTTCTTGGAATGAGGAGCACTCGTGTCCAATTTGTCACTTGCTTATGGCACCTTGAGCATTTATGGAGGATGATGTCATGGTGGAGGTCATTATTTCCAACACATGTGGGCTATTTTTCGCATTTATGTTATGTTTTTTAGCTATATTGAGGTCAGCTTGTGACCTCACTCTTGTTGAATGCTTAAGCAAATTTGTTTTAGGCTTTGCTTGTAAAAATTAAGGAAATAATGAAAGTTAGACCACATATAAATAGAGGAGGTCTTATTTCATTTTATCATCATCACTCACTCATGACACTCCTCTCTCTCTTCAAGAGTGTGCATTAGTCTTATTGTCTCTAATGGGCCAAAATATGATCTTTAATGGTGTAAGTTTCTCTTGGAGATGGTTTTTGCTTGGAGATGATCTCTTGGGATTGATTGAAGTAATCCTTGTGGAAAATTTTGTAAGTTTCTCTTGGAGATGGTTTTTGCTTGGAGATGATCTCTTGGGATTGATTGAAGTAATCCTTGTGGAAAATTTTGTAAGTTTACCACATATAATCTTTATTTTGCATGGTGTATTTGTGTAGTAGGGTTTCTAATTGTGCCATGATATAAATTGCTAAATTTATCTTGAAATATTGCTCCTTTACGATATTTGAAATTGTTCCCCAAGAATTCTTTAAGAGAACTCCGAGTTTGCATCTCTTAAATTTAAAATCTCCCCTCACAAGGAAATTGTGGGTTTAGCAGTGGATGCCCTAGTCATCCCCCTACTGCAACAAGATCATTCTCATTGGAATTTCCCTAGAAGACTCCATTAACCCATTTAGAACAAGGCAATAGTCCTATAGTGTTGATCGAACCCTCTAATAAACTTGTCCTTCTTTCTAATTCCTAGATATTTAGGGTTAGGGCTAGGTTTTTGTGTGAATATTTCTAAAAAGTAATTTATGTTTGATGTATTATTATTCTCAAAGTAGGAAATGCATTTAATAATTATATAAAAGAAAAATCTAGGATTATTTGCATAGATCCCTCTAGGGGTGATGTCATCATCCTTTTTGTTGTTTATGCATATTTTCAGCCATAAAATCACATTACAAACCCCAGATCCTAGATATCTATTTGATGGTCTTGCCCCTTTGTTGATTAATCATTAAAATACCTTTTCTTTTAGATGTCATATGACATCGGTTGCCTTGTTATTGAAAATCTGCAAAACCCTAACTTATAACAGCCCTATAATTGGTCTAGGAATACCTATAATATATCCCAATCTTTATACCTCATCTGATCACCTTGAGCCATTCTTTTTTAATATCCTTAAGTGATCCTTTAGGGAGGCCTCCCTTGTGGTGAAACAACCACTAAATAGCTAAAGAAAGGCTATTGAGGTGATGGTGGTAGCCTTTTTCTTGTTGCCCTGAGGTCTAGATCTGCCTAGTGAGGCTTTACACTAGGCCTGCTAGATTTTCTAGCAATGCAACAGTGACCTCATCCTCCACCTCTCGTTGTGCACTTCTAACGATGTGTATCCTTTTATATTTTCATATCTAGGATTATAATTTTGGTTACTTTTCTCAGAGAAGAGTTTAGCTTATTTTATTTCATGCTTTACCTTTTAGCTTATAGTTGCTTTGGGAGTTATATAATATACCACTACTGACTTGTATGTTTGAGCCCCATTGAGCTACCTTTCTGGTCGTGGGTGGACATTGGTAAAATTATCTTGATCATAACCAGCATCAACCAGTGTGCTTGTTTTCTAAGGCACACCTTAGCTTCTATTAAATACATAAATAGTCAATTTGTGGTTATGAAGAAGGGATGAAAAAAGGAAGAAAATCCCATGTGCGGAAATAACATTTTGAAATTTCTAAAATACGTTCTTAATCTTCAGTTTGAACAGATACTTGTTATATCTAGATCCAATATAAAAAGCATAGGCCAACACCATAGTATTAAAAACCGGAATTGGTGACCGGACCGGTGGACCTAATGAACCGAGATTCTGACCGAAACCGGTCTAACCAGTATTGGTCAGGTCTAAACGAACCAGTTTTTAAAAAATACATTAAATAATTATTTTTTAATAAAAAAAACTATTTTCAAGATTTGCAACCATGATTCCAAGCCAATAGAGACAAAATATACAAAGTTTTCTCATTTATATACCATGTAAAAGTGAATATATCAAAATGGCACCGAGTGCAATACATATCATTGAAAAATACATAAGCAATGAGGCTCCAAATGGCCCATAAAGTCCAGAAACAATGCTACAAGTAATGAGGCCATTGGCCTAATACAAGACTACAAGTCTAGAATCTAGACTCTACAGTGTACACATGAATCATGATCAATCATCAAATTCATCACCACTACTAGACACAGGATCAACATCGGCAACTACATACACATCATCTGGATCAGAGTCTGAGGATGCCTCAGCCTCATCTGCAACCTCAATACCACTACCACCAATAACAATAGAAGTGGACCTAATGGAAGCACGAGTTACTCGAGCTGCATTACTAGTGCCTTCCATTGTTTGTTTTCCTTTCCTTGATGCAACGACCAATCCTGGGTCTTTGTCTGATGGCACCACCAAATCTGCTTCAAGTTCATCCCCCACTAATGCTGCATCAATATCAAAATCTGCCTCAAACACTGAATCTTCAATCTCCTCCACCCACTCTGATGTTGGATCAATATCATCCAACACAATGGGATCTAGATCAGGTGTTTTGTTCATCAATTTGTTCCGCCTCAAGTGAAGGTTATATTGCACGAACAGAAGATCATTTAACCGTTTCTGTTCCAAACGGTTTTTCTTCTTTGTGTGTATGCGCTAAAAAACAGACCAATTGCGCTCACAACCTGAAGCACTACAAGTTTCGCTGAGGACTCTAATTGCAAACTTTTGCAATTGAGGACATTGGCCGCCAAATGACTCCCACCAATGTGCTGCAAATAAAAAGACATTAATTAGTAACATGTTCATTTCATTACTTATTTACAAACAATTTAACTTGAAAAGAAAAACAAATTGGAATTGCTTACCTGGTTGATCCATATCTCTTGCCATTTTTGCCAAGTTCTTTCCAAAGGTACCAGATGCCATACTGAAAAGAGTAATTTGTTTATGTGTTTCCAACAGGTCTGCACGGATAGGGACCATGCGCTCCAAGCGATCAATCAATCCATCTCTGACCTCCCCATCCTGCTGATCTCCTAACCGAGCTTTATAATAATACTTTGGGTTCAAAAAATACCCAGTTGCATGTATAGGACGATGGAGTTGATTGTTCCATTGTTCCATATGTTATCAATGATCTCCCATATATGGCCATATTTAGCTAACCTGTCCCTGTAAATTGCCCGTATCTGCTCCTTTGCCTAATCCATAGCCTCATAAATGTATCCCATTGCCATCTTTTCCCCATCCACCATCCTTAGCACCTTAACAAGGGGCTCAGTAATTTTTATAAAGCTCTGGAGACCTTCTCCAAAAATAATTTTCAAAGACTTTCTTTTTGGTGTCTTTTCCATCTTGTCTAAGAGCCCACTGAGATTCAGTCCAATCATCAGAAGAAAACAATTTCTGCAAGTTTTTCTATTGAGAATTGAGACATTGCAATGTGAGGAAGTGAGTTGCAAATCTCGTAATTGCAAGCCTAACAAGCTCTTTGCCCCCAACTTTTTTCCTCATTAGGCTCAATACCCATGAGTGGTTGTAAATTTATTTTGTAATGCACTTGCCATGCTCTACAGTGTTTTTTACCCACTCCAATTTGCCTATGTCCTCAAGCATGAGGTATATGCAATGTGCAGCACATGGAGTCCAAAATATGGTCCTATATTTGGACTCAAGCATATTTCTAGCAAGAACATAGTTTGAGGCATTATCTGTGATGACCTGCACAACATTCTGCTCCCCCACTTCCTGAATAATCTCATCCAAAAGCTCAAATAGAAGGGTTGCATCCTTCACCTTATCAGATGCATCAACTGATCTCAAAAACATTGTTTCCTTGAGGGCAAGAAACAAGAAAGTTAATTATAGTGCAGTTCTTTCCATCAGTCCATCCATCTGACATGATGGAACAACCTATTTTGAGCCATGACTCACTATAGTTAGCCAAATACTCATCAATGGAATAAATCTCTTTTTGCAAAAGAGATCCCCTCAAGTCATGCACACTAGGGCCTTTGAAGACCTTTCCTGCAGCTAAAACAGAGTCCCACATAGCTTGGTAATAAGGTGAGCGAGCAGCATTAAATGGGATATCTACATCATACCACCATCTAGCAATGTACTGATAAGAAGCTTCTTTGCATTGTTTTTTCCAATGTTGATCCAAAGTGGGTTGACGACTTGTCTGAGAGGAAGTGGTTGTGGGATTAGCGTGGATAAGAAATAACTATGGATATTGGGTCTCTTTGTTGGTTTTGATTTTTGGACAACAGGAGGAACATAGTGAAAGGGGTCATTGGTGGAAGGGATAGAAGTGGAGTCTTGAATCTCATAATCATCATACCCACTCTGTTCATGGTTTCTATTAATTCCCTCTTCCTTGTAATTTCATCTTGGATGGCCTTCTCCCTAGCCTTAGTCTCCTCAAACCTTACAAACTTGGCAAGGTATTCTGCCCTAACAGGACCTATCACTTCATTAGGTGCATCACATGGCTTTAATTGGCCTCTTATCCCAGCCAAGTGTTGTTTCAATCTCAAAATACCCCCACCTCCAATAGAATTTTCACAAATTTCGCATATCATCTTTCCATCAACCACATCACAATGGGCCCATGCATTTTCCTTGGCTTTTGGAGCCATCTTGACTTGAAATAATTAAAATTTGGAAATAAATCTGCCATTTAAAAAAATTGCAGCTAAGATAAATGGAAAACCAAGGCTAAATTTAGGAAACAAAATGCACATTCAAACATACAAAATTTGATAGCATAGGACGATTTGATAGCAATAGCATAGCTAAACACATAAAAAATTAAAACATGAACAACAGTGAAATGAGGGATTTTTCAAGTGAAAATCTTTACCTGGAAATGCAAACTAGCTTCCTTAGCCTCCTCTTAAAGATGCCAACTCTACTGACAACTCCAAGCTATCTCCAAAATGGCTCCAACTCCAACTCCAAGCCTCCAAGATCACTGCTCCAGCAAATACTCAACACTCTCCAAGCTCTCAATCAAACTCACAAAAGCTCCAAATGAGATGGTGTGAGACAAATGAGAGGCTTCCCCTGCTTATAAAGGATTGGGGAGGGTGTTTTTGGAGGGAAACAACCCTCCCCTTCCCTCCAAATCAACCCTAAACTGGAAAATTGTCTGTGCGTGGGTCCCGTTTGTGGGTTGGCAACTGACCGGCCACTTAAGGACGGAACCGGCCAGTTTAGGGCTAAACTGGTCGGTTCTGTGCTTAACTATCCAGTCAGCACCGGTTTGACCGGATTTTTGTGCGAAGGAGGGTGATAAACCCAGTTTCTTGACCTGTTTTGACCGGCTAGGCCTCTGAACGGCCGGTTTGACTGATTACTAGTTCAAACTGGCCGGTTTTGAATACTATGACGCCAATCCCCTTACTGGTACAGTCTCCCTCTCTCCCTATAAGGGTTGACCTCTACCAATCATGCTAGAAAACAATGTTGGTATTTTCCTTTGTACCATACTCTACCAGTCACTTGAAACTTGTGCTTGTCACGGTACATTTCCTACCCAACAACTTTTGCTACCCACTGCCTCCTACAGTTACTCGATCATGCCCAGCACAACACTTTGCCCGTGGCATGAGCTTTCACACTGCTCTATGGCACCACTTGCAGCATACCTTGCCGCTCTCTCTATAACTAGCCCGTTCACAGCCCGACTACACACTGCCCCGACATACCTATCACTAGCTACATGAAATCATTTCTTGACAGCGCCTCATAGCCCCGACAACCTGCGCATATCCCTCATGTGGTCTATAGATACTCGAGCCTGTCCTTGGTTGCTCGAGGCACTGCTACACAGATCTTTAGCCCTATCCAACTCTTGCAATGATCTAACAGGCCCTATCTTCGTTGCGCTCGAACTGGTGCACTCTCCTGTGGATATGCTTCTGTCAATTCTTCAATAGAGCATCTCTCGACCTGTGTAAACCCCCTACATCTATGTAATCGTCACAACCTTTATCCACGATATGTCAGCTACTTTTCTTCAGCGGATCACACACGTCCTAGTGGCCCGACATCTCTTCCCAATGGCTACTTTGGCATTCGCATTGTGCTATTCTCCAACTGCAACCAATTCTTGTGACTTCCCTTCGTCAACTGGCAACAATCTTTGCCCACAAATTTTGGTTGTAATTGTCTTGTCCCTTAGCCTTAATACCTCGACTTCGGATCGATTCCCTGCGCCATCGCCCTGACGCTACCCCGATTCATTGTCCCGACCGAGTCCTCATCGATGTCCCAACCAAGTCCTCGTCATTGGCCCGGCCAAGTCCTCGCCGCCTATAAGCTACCCCAATATCTGCAACCATGAGCTCTATCTCTCGTGCCTCGATCTTCTGCATTCACAGCTCATTGGCTATCGGTTGCTCTAACGACTAATTCACTGTCTTCATCGATCGTCAATCCCTCTGCCTGTCATCATTTTTATCACCTAGTTATCAACTCTGGCACGTATGGTCTCAACTCTTACACCGCAAGCCTGGCCTCCACTCTGAGTACCGTACTAGCATGTCCTGTCGCATCCTAATAGCTCTCCTTTGCATGCTCAACTTGGTCTACCTGTGTCGCCACGGCTAATTGTTGTCGCCTCTCTGCCCAAGCTTCCTTGCATTGTTGCCCCAAGCTTTGACTAACTACTCAACTTGCTCATCAATCTCATGTCTCTCACCGTGACCTATTGTTGTCAGTCACTATGACCCTCATTGCACCTCCCCAACCGTCTGCATCTGCCTTCCATGACTCTATCGACAAGATGCCTCGCCACCCCCTTCATTCTCTGCCCCAATCCACCAATCTTGCGACCACTGCCAGTAGTTGTCCCTCCACCCCGCAGTGATTGACAGCTACCAGCTATTATGGCAATTGAGTGGTTGTCAACCACTTCAGTAGGAAACCCATCAAGCTTCCCTTTTTTATTTTATTTTATTTTAAATTATCTTTATTTCAACCCCCCCCCCCTTACAGCAGCAATTTTTTTCTTTCTAACTTTAATTTGGCCATAAAATTTAAGTTCAGCCCTGTTACACACCAAAAGTGGGTACCCCTAGGAGAAATTTTCTCCTATTCACCTTCTTCCAGTCGGAAACTAGTAGCCCCATGACAACCACCTTATAGCTGATGTGATGTGGCACTTTATCTCTATCACCTGCATCAATCATATGTTTCCTCGCCCATTTGTCAAAAGCACATGTTAGAAGGTGGGCAATCCAACCCAAAAGGTATGTTATTCATTGTGCAATGAGGTGCTTATGCTTGTTTTTCATTTGGGCATTTGGCATGGATTGTTGGGTGACTTGGAAGAAGGAAGGGTTTTGACAGTGATTTGGTTCCCTCACCTTAAATGGGTCATTAGCCTTCAATCCTAGTCTTGTGGGATCTCCCCTATTGGCCTATGGCTTTAGGAAGGGCACTACTTGGGAAACCGCGATTTTGGTAGCATCGACCCATTTTCCCATCCCATATTTATCACTTCCCTCTGCACATTACAAGCCCTATTCACTATTTCCCTTCTCCGAGTCCACATGACCATTGGGTCCATAGGGCGCTGGCCCACCCGCTCGCATTGTCCACATATCTGGGTCAAGCCTAGAAACATTGCCCCAAAGGTCGATGCAGTTAAAAAAAAGTTAAAAGAATATCATGGCCACAAGCAAGAAACAAAATAAAACTAAAATCACAAAGTGCAAAAGATGGACGAGATATCAATAATAGCACATGGGAAAAATCCAAGCATGAGCTTTACCCCTTATCATTATCGCCATCACCCTAGCCCCTAGGGCCATTGATCGCCCCATCAAATCATAAAAGGAACCCATGCACATCCCAACCCTTGGTGGGCGATAAACGGCACCACCTTTAAGGGGGTAATAATTGTTATGCATCATTCACAGCATGCTCTCGTTTTCTAGAGCTTCGTGCAATAATACAAGGAAAAAAGAAAGAAAAAGAAAAAGCCAAATAAGAGGAGTGGAAAAACAAAGGCTAGGGTAACTCATGCAACCACAATTGCTCCCTCCTCACCTCTGTACACCCAATATGTCGACTTCCTCATTATTTCTACCCCTTTTCCCATGGCATTTGACCTTGAGACCTCTTCATCCCCATTTTGTTCCTTCATTATTCGAATGCCACCTATCAATTAAAGGATGTACCAGGGACATGTCTTTCCCCTTAAGTGCTAGGTGTAGAAATTTATGAATCTTATACTTTATGCAGAAATTATTACTCTTAATCCGGTTATGCTCCTCCTACTTATGCAAGTTATTAACTAAATAAATTCAAGTTAAAATCGAAGCAGAACACATAACAGATCTCTACCAATCCAGATCTAGAATAAGCACATGCACACATTGACAAAGTGACACAGTTATTTCTGGACCAATAGTCCCCAGAAAAACACAATGTAGGAAAATCGGTCTCTGGCTGCTGGAGGGTTCTATTATTAAGAATATTTCTGAATATACAAATCTAGGTTCCAGATCTGGAAATCCCGACAGAGAAAATACTAGATCTACAACTCATTGGCTGATCTAGGGCCAAAATAATGACTGATCCACACCCTCAACTGGGATTTACAGAACTCGGCCAAGATTAGGGCCTAGAAACCCCAGCGCTGCCCCTGAAAGCCTCTGTGTCAGCCTCTGAAGTCCTTCAAACCCTCAGCGCTACTCCGGAAGGGACTGCGTTACCCAGACTGGGTGACACAGTCACTACGCTACCCCTAAAGGGTCTTTGAGTAACCCCTGAGGGTTTCCTGTTGAAAATCACGCTGTCCTTGGAGGGACTGCACTGTCCTTGCTACTACTACTACTGCCTTCTTCTGCGTTATCCTTAAGTTGATCTCTGCCTCTTGTGTATTCTAGACCCCGGGATCAGATCACCCCCTTGGCCTAAATTCCCCTCTCTGTAGTTGAAACACTTCTGAGTATTCTTAGCAAACCCTACCCTAGAATCTCAGCTTAGCTTCAGTGCTCTTCCTTTGTGTGTCTTTACAAATGACCCCAAGCCTTTCCTTTATACTTTTCTCGTTGACAAATCAACGGCCATGATCAAATCTTGAATCAATGGCTAAGATTAAAAGAAAGCTTGAACCGTGTGACTTAAGACAATTTCATCACATGTTTAATTAAATTCACTTTAATTATTTAAGTTCCCTAAGTTGTAACTTAGGAAATACATTAAAATAATTAATTAATTTAATATCTACTAAACAAGATGAAATTTCCCAAATCCATTTATGGGTCTTGTAGATCAGGTGTACTCTAGTCCTTCCTCAAAATTTGGGACCTAGAGCACAACTGATGCTACCCCAATTACACAAAATCTCAATACTCCCTCTTAGTATCAAGGGTGTGCTCTAGAAATACATCACACTATGCATTACAAGACTTTGGTTACTGGTTCTGTGTTGTTGATGCTTGGCCTGCTGCCACTCAACTCTGCACTGTTGCTGCCATTTTGTATTGCTGCTGCTGACTCTGCCACTGCCACTGCAACCATTGTACTACAGCTCCCTCTCAATATGTTGCATTTGTGCTGCTCATAGCACTGCCACTGCTGATCTGTTACCCTGCAACTTCAGTTGTTGAAAGAAACAACTGAATCTCCTGGGTTGCAACCTCATCACTGAAGCTCCATAGGCTACAAATCTGTGCTGGCATCTAAAGAATGATGCACAGCTACAGCTCTGCTTGCGTAATCAGACTCCCTCTGCACTACTGAAGTCACATCAGCCCCTTGTGCTGAAATATATCACGCTGCTGCTGCATTGAGCTATCCCTTTGAAGCTTTTTGTGTTGTTGCAGCTCTGCACTACGTAAGCAGCTCTGCTCTGTGCTGCTGAAGTCACATCAGCCTCTGCGCTGCTGCTGCTTCTACGTTGTTATTGCTTTGCTCTGCGCTGCTCCTTCCAGTCTTCAAATCTGCCTCTGGCTCTGCCTTATCTATGATCTATGCACCCACTGCTCTACTTGTCCCGCTATTGTCTTAAGGCTACCATAGCTCACTTGTGATCCGAGAGATGAGCTACTCAAGGATCCCGCCTTTCTTCCATGTAGCTCCTCTACATGTCCATGTCACCCCACCTCCGTGGTTCATGAGCACCCATGGCTGCATCATCTTTTGACCCATCATCTGGCACAGCTGCTTTGGAAGAAGATGCTTCCTTGTCCTTCTTCTTCTGAGGACAATGGCTGGAAAAATGTCCCATTTCACCACATTGGAAGCACTTGATCTTTGAAAGATCCTCTTCTTCTTTGGTTGCTTCTTCGATGCCAAGGTTGCATCTTCCTCATCTTCCTTCTTCACTTTGCTCAATCCTAAGCTGTGCTGCCTCTTGGTGAATCTGCGGAGTTCTTCTTGACGCAGAATTGACCACAAGCTATCCCAATCTGGGAGGTCCGCTCTGCCCAAGATACTTTGGACAAAGGTTTCCCACTCATCTGCGACTGCATTGAGGGCAGTCCTGGCAATCACAGCATCATCCACCGTTGCACCTGTTGCAGTTAGCTGATCTCTGATTGACTGCAGTCTGAAGAGGAAGTGCTCCACGTCTTCTCCCTTGGTCATCATGAATGACCTCATTTGGGTCTCCAACAGCATTTTTCTTTGGACAGACTTTCCCTCATACAGGGAAGTCAAGGCCTTCCACATCTCGTTAGTTGTCTTCTTCTCAGTTGCATGTGGTACAATATGTTCCTTGATACCATCCATTATCAACCGCTTGGCATGCCCAGCAGCTTCCTTATGCTTCTAAAGGAGATCCACATCTGTCGGTGTGGCCAGAGTCTGCTCTGCATGGTCTCTTAGATTATATGCCTCAAGGACAATCAGGATCCTTGCCTTCCAAACTGAAAAGTTAGAGAGGCCATCCACCCTATCCTGATCACGCAGTCCATGAGGGGCCATCTGCTCAGAATGTGTCGGAACTTCCTTTTCTCTTTGCTAGAGAAATGGATCTAAGGCCCTTGGTGAAAAAGGTGCCTTCTGCTCCCTCTGACACTTGATTTCCCTCCTTGGAAATCTACTAGATCAACTATGATTCAACTTCTTCTTTGATCCTATGACCAAACTGTAAGTTTCCTTTGGCAAGAAACTTTCTAAGAAGCTGATCTCCTCCCACTCTTTGTCACTTGTGCTAAGGCTAAAAAATCTAAAGACTTCAGAATTTTAACCCCACCAGCTCTGCTAAATTTCTGCAGTTTTTCTGCAGTCTTTTCTGGATCTGACAGATTCAGATTTGAATCACACTGGCTGGCTTCAGACTAAACCAGCGTTGTTTCTGAGCTGCTTCTGCGCAGTAATTGCATGGGCTTGCTAGGACACAGCGCTGGACAGCGTCACCCTTCCCTCTGCGTGAATCTACTCCTGAAAACTGCACTGTCCCTTCAGATCTACATTTCTATTGCTTTTCCAACTGCTTTCTGCAGCTAGATCCTTGAGATTCTCCTACTGGTGACCCTCCTAGATCTACAATTGCTCTGATACCATGTAGAAATTTCTGAATCTTATACTTTATGCAGAAATTATTACTATTAATCCGATTATGCTCCTCCGACTTATGCAAGTTATTAACTGAATAAATTCAAGTTAAAATCGAAGCAAAACACATAACAGATCTCTACCAATCCAGATCTAGAATAAGCACATGCACACATTGACAAAGTGACATAGTTATTTCTGGACAAATAGTCCCCAGAAAAACCCAATGTGGGAAAACTGGTCTCTGGATGCTGGAGGGTTCTACTATTAAGAATATTTCTGAATACACAAATCTGGGTTCTAGATCTGGAAATCCCAACAGAGAAAATACTAGATCTACAACTCACTCGCTGATCTAGGGCCAAAATAATGACTAATCCACACCCTCAACTGGGATTTACAGAACTCAGCCAAGATTAGGGCCTAGAAACACCAGCGCTGCCCCTGAAAGCCTCTGCGTCAGCCTTTGAAGTCCTCCAAACCCTCAACGTCGCTCCGGAAGGGACTGCGTTACCCCAAACTGGGTAATGCAGTCACTACGCTACCCCTGAAGGGTCTCTGAGTAACCCCTGAGGGTTTCTTGCTGAAAATCACGTCGTCCTTGGAGGGACTACGTTGTCCTTGTTGCTGCCTTCTTCTGCGTTGTCCTTGAGCTGATCTCTGCCTCTTGTGTATTCTAGACCCCGGGATCAGATCATCCGCTTGGCCTAAATTCCCCTCTCTGCAGCTGAAAAACTTCTAAGTATTCTTAGCGAACCCTGCCCTAGAATCTCAACTTAGCTTCAGTGCTCTGCCCCTGTGTGTCTTTACAAATGACCCCAAGCCTTTCCTTTATACTTTTCTCGTTGACAAATCAACGGCCATGATCAAATCTTGAATCAATGGCTAAGATTAAAAGAAAACTTGATCCATGTGACTTAAGACAATTTCATCACATGTTTAATTAAATTTACTTTAATTATTTAAGTTCCCTAAGTTTTAACTTAGGAAATACACTTAAAATAATTAATTAATTTAATATCTCCTAAACCAGATGAAATTTCCCAAATCCATTTATGGGTCTTGTAGATCAGGTGTACTCTAGTCCTTCCTCAAAATTTGGGACCTAGAGAACAACTGATGCTACCCCAATTACACAAAATCTCAACACTAGGAACACCTATTAGGGTCGTCAATTAGCCACTCCTACCTAGGGAGGTAACACTATTACATGATCCAAACCCCAAATTTTGAAGAGAAGCCCCATATGAAGTTTCAATTTGCCCTTGATTAACAATTTTGGTTCACTTAGATGCACTAATGATTAATTGTACCTAATGGTGACGATGCAACATTGGACATTGTATTTCATTGGCAGTTAGTTTTCATCATGGGTTGGGCAACTTAACTGGGGGCCAGGCCCACTAAAGGAGCATTATGACACCATACAGGTGTAGCGTTGAGAGCCATGGGACTCCTATCACTTGCTAAGCATCATTCCATTACATAGGCACCTATAATGCCTCAGCAATCTGTGCTTTGCCCCACATTATTCATGAGATGATGCACTTGGACCAGCATGCACCCAAATGGATTAGCAGTATATATGTGATTTGGCAGCAAATTTGAGGCCCAGATGAGGTCTGTCTCACCCCTTGTGACATGGGAGGGCTAGCACCATCCTCTGAGCCCTCAACATTGGAGCAAAACCAGTGTTTTTTATCAACAGGAAACCCATGAGACCCATTTGGTGCCCCAAACACAAAACTAGGGTCCACATGATGATTTGCATGGAGATTTAGGGACCAACCCCTAGATCCAGAATTTTGGAGCCCTCTAGACCAGTGTTGCAAACATCTCGATAACATCTCGATTTTATCTCAAAATCACGATTTTTTGGCCTAGACAATATTTGCTGATTTTTAAAAATAATTTTATGGTATCTTAATTTTGCCGATGTTTGCCGATTTTTACCGATATTTTCCCGATTTTTACGATTTTTGGTTTTCCGAACCCTTGCAGATTTATTCATGTTACACGGGGTCTCGCCCCCCACAGGGGCTCAGACTCGCCCCCTTCGCACTCCGGTCTTGGGGACTTCTAGGGGACGCCCCCCCCGCCCTCACGCCCCCGCACACCCCCTTTCACGCCCCCTCACACCCCCCTTCACGCCCCCTCACGTCCCCTCACCGCCCCTTTTAGTTTATGGTTTCGTGTTAAAAGTTGATGTGCCACTTAGCATATTTGAGAATCCAAGTGATTCTGATTCAAATGGTGACATGGTTGATCCTGATATATTCGTGCAGAAGTTGGATGCAGAGACTAGTGGGGCATTAACTTGAGCATTTATGTTCATTTATCATTATGATGATATCATTTGATATGCATATGTTATGTTTTATGTTTTATGTTTCAGACATAACTTATTTGCGTTTAAGTTTTATGTTTCAGACTTGAGTTTTAAACTTCAGATTAAACTCTATTTTGAATCTTGATATAATATGTCATATGATATCTTAAACTTTATTTTCATTGTACATTGTTAGTAGTTACATTAATGATTATATAGTTACAAACTTACAAACTTACATGCATGATTGTATGATGTATGTTTTAACTTTTAACTTTTAAATTTGTTTCAATTATTTGATTCATCATTCATCGATTTGTAATTTTATCATTTATGATTTATCTTTCATGATGCAAGTGTATGATGACTGTATATACATTCCTTGCAAAAATATAGTTACATTATAAATATTAAATTTTATAATTTTTATGACCCGGACGTCCCCCCACGTTTCCTGAAAATTGGTAGGGAGCTTTTGCATAGGCCGCTCCTGCGCTCCCTCACTCCCTCACTCCCACCTCCAGGGGACTTGGTGGAACATTGGATTTATCCCGATGCCGATGTTCGCAACATTGCTCTAGACTTGACTCACCTTTTCTCGCATCGAGGAGCTCAACACGTGCCTTAGAAGGCCCTACGCATGCATGACATCAACATTTCAGCCTCTTTTGTGGGTTAATTGTTATATTTTACATTAGCTATGAGGTTGGCTTGTAACCTCACCTAGTACTGGGCACATTATTTTACAATTTGAGGGGATTTAGGCTAAAATTAGAGATAATTAAACATGTATAAATTGGAGAGAGATCATTTCACTCTCTCATCATCATCACTTGGAGATTTCAAACATGATTAGAAATTTTCGCACTTGTTCCTTCTTGTCTATTAGATATTTCTTGGATGCATTTCGATCTTTGGAAATTATTTTGGATTGTATTTGGAGCCATTTCTTTGGTGAATGGATGGATATACTCATTGCATTTTCCATGATCTTGGGTCTAGGATAAAATCTTAAAATCTATGACGCTACCAAACCAAGAATCGCAACAGAACTACTTTGCATAGCGAAATATAAACAACAGTACACCACACATGCACATAATATAGAAATTTTTTTACAATTTTCAACCCAACTTCGTTATATTAAACAACATATAATACAACAGTCTAGGGCTCCCTTACCAGGGATAATGGCCCTCATACATCCACTAGTACAAGATACTCTGACCATCTGGCTGTAGCATACTCTCACAAATCCTCTCGGTCATACCCTGTACTTGCCTGGTCCTTTGGCACCCGATCTGTAGCTCCCGCCTCTATGAATGCTCCAAGTCCATCTGGCAACTGAACCTCGGCTTTCAATTTGCTCAATAGTTGATCGTTTGTCCACCAATGCATCAACACATCGAGAATCCTGTCGAGTTGTTCACAGCTCCACTTGTGAATAACTCTCAATATGTCCATTGTTGCTCCTTAAATACTCAGGGACTTTAGCCCACTATGGTCTTCTTGTGCTACACCGATGAAGAAGAACATAGGGCACGAAGGGCTGCCACCTATCACTGCAAGATGCCCACCTCCCACAATGAACACAAGCTAGGAGGACTACCCATCATCTTTTGTATTAGTCCTTCTAAACACGTCTCGGGCTCCACAAACTGCTCCTGGCTTATCAGACCCTTGAGCTCCAACAACTGCCACTCTCGCAACTACCTCTTTCCATCAAGGTATTGCACATCGGGCTCCAATTTGGCCACTATCACGCTGTCCTCCAGCAAACCATAAATGCCCAATCTCATCCACACTTGGTCCACTCTCACACTGCCCTCCAACAGTCCACGAGTGACCAAGTCCACATTGTAGCATCTACACCTAGCTAGGGCATCCTCCCACCTAGGAGACCCTTACACACAGTTGCCAACAAACTTCTCATCAACCGCCCTTTGCTCTACAATAGAGGAGCTATTGCAAAAATCTAGGCTCCAATAATATGTCCTCACCTAGGACATCTCCACCATGAGATTTGGACTCTATGTTAACCCCAACACATTGCACCCATAGGCTGACTATGCTTCTTCCCAACCACTATGGAAACTGCCCACTGGTTAGGGCTTCTAACCACCCTATTTAACCCTTGCTTCTTGGCTTCCACAGGGTGCACTCTAACCAATCCAATACTTATCACAAACGTTCTCTCAACACAAGGAAAAACTAAAGAAATAACATACCTTTCATCCGTTGTTCATGTGAAGTATTTTGGTCACTGGTTAGGGCACCCACTATAACCTACAGCAGCCCAACCTTCTAGCCCAAAACACACTTCAATTGATGCAACCTCCACTCCTTTACATGTTAGGCGACCTTGATGAGTAAGAAGGCACCTACAACTCCTTGTTAGGACTGTTTTAACCATTAAAACACCACCTACAGGCATGCGGCCTAGTCATCATAGGAGGACTCCTTCTCGGCTTGTTTTAGGATGATTTTGTTGCGTCCATTGCCCAGATCAGTCCCTCATCAATGCGGTCCTCCCTTTCAAGTCTCCTCTGCTCCTTCACTGTTGTTCTAGGGACAAATAAGCCCTATATAGGCCCATGTTGCCACTTGTATAAGGATTCAAGGACTACGGCCTATTCTATCCCACAGAACAGCCTCACGACCCTTGTTATAGACACAAATAGGCTTGCGGCCTCTCCACAAAATTCTCCTAGGGTTGTGCCCTGTTAAACATGGTAAAACACACCTTATAACACCCAAACCGTCCTCCAAAACAACTTAGAATTAGCCACCTGCAATACGGCCTTACTGCGGGTTGAATCACACTTCAAAACAATCTTGGGAGAGGCCCTAACATCCCTCTCTTCTTCACTGAATTTTCCCTAACCTGCGGCCCAAAAATAGTGACCTTCTTCTTCCTTCAACGAACTCTTCACTTACCTTGTGTTGCACCCTTGGATGGTCTTTAAGTCCTCCATTCACCTCCTTTATATACCATAAAGAAGGGCTACTCCAACATCATGTTTAGGGCTTCTCCAACTGTCTTGAGGGTTATAACACCTCAAGCTAACCTTAAACATAAGCCACAAGCCCACACATAACCTTCAAAAATTCATAACTCTTCAATGACAACTTGGAATTGGATGATTTTTGATGTGTCGGATTCATCTCGACGAACACTCATCCTCATCCATCACATGTCGAAAAATCATCACGGTTTTGGCCCAAACATCGATGAGTGCAATGTTGGAAATACTGAGAGGGGGGATCAATCAGTATTTCTTTTCAATTGCTATTTTTACTAGTTAGATCACTTATAATTAAAACACAAAATGAACAATAAGAATAAATATTTTTATTAATTAGGAATAATGAAGACTTTAATCCTCTTCTTTACAATAAATCAAGTACAATATAGTGTAGGGCTCCAACCCTAGATGAAGACACCAATCTCCAATCCACCAAGCTCCAACCTGTACTTTTCCAAGCACCAACTTGGACTTAACGAGGTTCCAACCTCTAGGGCTCCAACCCTATCTTCCAAGGCTCCAACCTTGTCACTTTGAGTCTCCAACCCTATCTCTGGTACAGGGACCAACCTAATCTTCTTGAGGACTCCTATCCTCTAGGGCTCCAACCCACAGCTTCAATTCGTCAAGAAAAGTTTAGTGATTCTTCACGGCTCCCAATGTCTTCTTCAATGAACCCTGTCAATCTCTTCACCTTCAGCACTGCCCTCAAATGATCTCCAAGGAACTTAGCTCATCAATGACAACTTTGTCTTCTCATGAAGGTGTCTCCACAGCTCTTCATGGTACCCAAACAAAATCTTTAAGGTTACCTCATGATGACTACATCATGGTCTCCAATCAGCTTCTACAAGTCTTCCAGATGTCTTCTGAAGAATTCTTCCATGAGTTTTCCCAAGAAATGAAGGCTTCTCCAAGGTGTGCTCCAAATCTTCAAGAATGCTCAAAAGTCCAAGAGATAGACTCCAAGGATGCCTTCGATAGTGCTTCCAAAACACCCTTTACTAGTGCTCCAAGTTGCTTCCAAATTAACTCCAATACTACTTTCAAGACTGTCTCCAATAGTGTTCCAAGCATAGACACAAATTCCTGCTCTATATCAGCTCAATAAGTCTTCAACAAATCTGCTCCAACACAGTCTTCAAGTCAACACAAAAGTTCTTCAATGAGGCTGCTCCAGATCTGCTTCAAGATTTCTTTAGATATGCCTCAAAAATTCCTTCCAAGAATCTGCTTCAAGTCCTCAAGTTTGCTTTAATAGGTCTGCACATCAAGTTGCCACAAAGTCAACTACTCAAGTCTGAGGTAAGTCACCACAAGATCGAAGATTGTTTAGATCTGCTCCACAAATTCAAGGTAGCTGTCAATTGTTGCTAAGTGTAGCCTCTTCACAAGTCCAAAGGTCTAAATGTGAGAGACTTTCCACAAATCTCAATAGTAGTAAAGTCCGAGGGTCTAAAACAGTGATCACAGGATTCTGAGCTGTGGTACAAAGCTACAGGTCCAAGGTATGAACAGTTTTGTAGTTCGAGCTCTCCATAAATATAGTCCACTTGCTAACAATTCACAAGCCTGTGCCTTCACACAGTCCGAGCCACCTTAGTCGCCCATAGGTGTACTGTTTCCAATCCTGCACTTCGAGCTACAACAGTTCAAGGTCACCACTGCAATCCGATTTCACAGATCTGAGATTTTTGAGGTATGTAGTCCTTGGTACAGGTTTGTTGTAGTATAGTCCCACAGAATTGTAGGTCCGAGATCATAGATCTGTCTTCCAAATCCGAGATCCACAGGAGTGTCTATCTGCAATCCGAGTTGCTAACCTCCAAATCTGGTGTAACTGCTCAAAACGTAAACTCCTATATCCTTCTCGGTCTCCTATCTTCGTTTTTCTTTTTATCTCTGAAATCTGCACCGAGTACTGTGATTTCTTCACCGAAAAAGCTGATTCAAATGGATGAGCTCAGACCTATATTTATATTTGTTTGTCTTAACGAAAAGACATGTCGATTGGGCTGGAGGGGCCGACATGACCCTGGAAAATCCAACCTGTGTATGACTGCCATAATTAATTTTTTAAATAATTTTAATAAAAAATTGTGAATCCTCCACACTGAAAATGACACTCATTTTTATGTTTATATCTTCCACGCTCTTTCTTGCTCATCCTTTAATAGGTTATATTTCTCATGGCCTTTGAAGCGATCCATTTCTTTTGGTATTTGATTATATAACTCCAGTCTTCAAGAGTTAATTGTGCAGTCATGAACGCTTTGATAAATGTTCCATAAAAATTTTATACATGTTCTTCATCCCCTAAGCTAGGTAGGACACCATGTAGTTATCAATAGGACTCGCATTATTCATTTATTAGGATTAAGGCATTTCTTCAACATATTTATTTAGGCCTTTATTCATTCATTATTGCATGCATTGCTACGGTTCTTGTATGTATTCTTCATTTATAAAGATTAGGGCTTCTGGCATTTATGCTTGCGTCATTCTAGGGAAATCCATCTAAGGTTTCATGTAGCTAAGAAATGTGCCTAGGAGGGTTTCATGAAAAAGGCTCCTTCATTCATCATTAGATTAGGTAATTGTCATCTAGGGATTTTGCATCATCTCATGCTTAGGGTTTTCTCCTAGGGTTTGCATGAGGTTAAGGAAACAAGGGTTATTCATGTAGCGCAAGAATATTTTCCATCTCAACAATACCATATTGACATCAATGACAACCTTGACCAACAGTCTCCCCCTTTGTCATTGATGGCAATATTCTTTCCCTTTCAACAATTTCTCCCCCTTTGACATCAATGGCAAATGGCGTGCCCAAGTACTCTCCCTATCAAGTTGCTTCTTGACATGCTACTCCATCGTATTTTATTCATCAATGATAGTTCTCCATGATAAATATGTTGTTCCCCTAAGCCTTTGCATGCCTTCACGGAAATGGATGAGGTAGATGATCAGCCAAGTCCCCCTGCATGCATAAATTCCTCTAGCTCTTCTTTTTGCTCAAGAAAGATTGTTGCCTTTTGATCAAGTGGAGGACATCTTCAAAATTTCATGATTTTCTTCAGTGGAGTTACTCCCGAAAGATTATCTATCAAGATTGTCCATGTGTGACTCATCAAGGGTTTCATAGGGCTCTTCTTGGATAGCTTCTGCAAGAATTGTTAAGAACCATAAGCTCCCCCTAACGGTATGTGTGGTCTCCTTTTTGGCAGAATTTCATCATCAAAAACTTGGATAATCACATTTGCCAAAGATATACTTATTATATCAACAACATGAGTTGATGCCTTGAGTTTTCAAGAGACTTTATGATCTAATTTGCTTCCTTATCCATACTTGTGTAACTTTCTTTTCTAGCTTGGTAGTCATGGTTTTAGCTTGTTTAGGAACCCAAGTCAAGTTAAAATCATGGGCCATATGTCCAATTTTATGGCATTTGAAGCACTCCATCTTGTTCATGAATGAGGAATCATGACTTATTCTTGCAAAGTTGCTTCTAGGGAACCGAAGTGGACCATTATATTTGTCTTTGTGGTATGCCCTACAATCCTTTTCCATGTGACCAAAATTTGTACAAGAATAACAATAACCAAACAATATACTTTGGTACCTGGAGGATGGAGATTGCCTTGATGTACTTCTAAATTCATTATGTCTTGGTCTCCTTTGATAAAATTTATTGCCTCTTGCATTCTTGACACCATCTGCATATCTTCTTGGAGTAGGGTTTCTTCCAATGTCATATTGACTCTTCTCCTTACTTTTGTTGGAACTGGGGGCATCAATATATCTTCCAAGCTTCTCCACATCCTTGTTGTTTGAAGAATTAGGGTTTGCATCATTCATGTTTGAGGATTCATCTACATAACCAAGACCTGATTTATCAAGAGGAGATCTTTGATGACTTAGGATGTCATCTAGGGTTTGAAAGATCTTTAGACTTTTGTTCAGATGATCAACTTCTTTCTTTAGGAGATCAATTTCTTCTTTCATCATCTTGCATTCTTCATCCTTCTTTGCTAGATGGTTCTCTATTTCTTCCTTCATCTTGATTGCTTCACATGATTGGGCCTTAAGTGAGGAAATTTCTGATTTTAATTTGGTGATGTATTCATCTTTTTATTCTAGTTGGCATGTCATGGCATTTCTTTATTTTTTTGCATCATCGACTTGTCCTTCTAGGAGGGTCAAAACTTCCATCAGCTTTTCATCTCCTTGTGTTTTTTTCTTTACTTCTTCTAGTTGAGATTTAAGGGAGGAGACCTCTTCCTTGTATTGACCAATTTTCGCTTCAAGTTTGTTCAAGTCCTCGTGTCTTTGTTCAAGATGGCTTGACAAAGTGTCTTCCCTTTTCTTTTCTTTATCCAATTGATTTGTCATGGATATGACTTCTTCAAGATGGCTTTTCTTGTATTGATGAAATTCCTCCTTAAGCTTGGTGAACTCCTTATCTCTTTCTTGTACTTGAAGCTTGAAAATGTCAACTTCCTTCCTTTTCTTGTCAAGGTCATGGTCACCATCTTGTGCTTGCTTCTTGAGTTCCTCATTTTCCCTTTTCAAATTGCTTATCTCTTCTATGGTAGCTACAAGTTTTGCCTTGAGAACTTTTTTTATATCTTCTTCTTCTAGGTCCTCCTTGGTCTTGATGTCTTCAAAGTTCAAACTTGTTTTCAACTTCCTTTATCGGTCCCTGATTTCCTTCTAGCTTTCCATCATCTTCTTGATTAGAGGTCATGATCAAAGCTCCTTTTGAGTGAAGATCTTGAAGTTTGTCCCGCATACCTTTTGCCGATGAACATTTTTCCACTTTGGTCTTTATAGGATTTGGTAGCCCATTCAAGATTGCCTTTATCACTCTTGCATTATATTCCTTGGATTCTTCTTCCATCGTGCTTTCAGTAATCACTGATTCCCAAACTTCAAAACCTTGAGCCATTAAAAAATTCTTCATTCTTGCCTCCTCTCATATATCAAAGTTTCCATTGAACAATGGAGCTTTCCCAATTTGATTATCTTTTGCTTTCATGGTTGAAGAAAAGACATCTTTAGAAGGATTGGAGGCTTTCTTCCTTGGATTTGTCATTTGTGTTCTAAGGATCTACCTTCAAGCTATTAGGCTTCGAGTGAAGGTATTGGCTCTGATACCACTTGTTGGGAATCACGATTGTCGTTAGACGAAAACCCGCAGGTGTTAGTCAACGATCACATCGCCAAAGATAAGGATTCACAAGAGGCGGTTAGTCCATGTCACGAAACACACAGGGAGTGTTGGTTTATCCAATGTCCAACAATATTGTTGGGAATCACGATTGTCGTTAGACCAAAACCTGCAGGTGTTAGTCAACGATTGCATCGCCAAAGATAAGGATCCATGAGAGGCGGTTAGTCCATGTCACGAAACACATGGGGAGCGTTGGTTTATCCAATGTCCAACAATCTCCCCCCCCCCCCCAATGCGAATCGAGTATGTATCGAACTTGTGAACTACGCTCTAATACCAATTGTTGGAAATACTAAGAGGGAGGGTCAATCAGTATTTCTTTTCAATTTTTATTTTTACCAGTTAGATCACTTATAATTAGAACACAAAATGAACAATAACAATAAATACTTTTATTAATCAGGAATAATGAGGGCTTTAATCCTCTTCTTTACAATAAATCAAGTACAATATAGTATAGGGCTCCAACCCTAGATAAAGACACCAATCTCCAATCCACCAGGCTCGAACATGTACTTTGCCAAGCACCAACTTGGACTTCACAAGGTTCCAACCTCTAGGGCTCCAACCCTATATTCCAAGGCTTCAACCCTATCTTCCATGGCTCCAACCTTGTCACTTTGAGGCTCCAACCCTATCTCTGGTACAGGCACCAACTTAGTCTTCTTGAGGACTCCTATCCTCTAGGGCTCCAACCTACAGCTTCAATTTGTCAAGATAAGTTTAGTGATTCTTCACGGCTCGCAATATCTTCTTCAACGAGCCCTGTCAATCTCTTCACCTTCAGCACTGCCCTCAAACGATCTCCAAGGCACTTAGCTCATCAATGACAATTGTGTCTTCTCATGAAGGTGTCTCCACAGCTCTTCATGGTACCCAAACAAAATCTTCAAGGTTACCTCATGATGACTACATCATGGTCTCCAATCAGCTTCTACAAGTCTTCCAGATGTCTTCAACAAGTTGTCCCAAGAAATAAAGGCTTCTCCAAGGCGTGCTCCAAATCTTCAAGAATGCTCAAAAGTCCAAGAGATAGACTCCAAGGATGTCTTCGATAGTACTTCCAAAACACCCTTTACTAGTGCTCCAAGTTGCTTCCAAACTAACTCCAATATTGCTTTCAAGACTGTCTCCAATAATGTTCCAAGTGTAGACATAGATGCCTGCTCTATATCAACTCAATAAGTCTTCAACAAATCTGCTCCAACAAAGTCTTCAAGTCAACACAAAATTTCTTCAATGAGGCTGCTCCAGATCTGCGTCAAGATTGCTTTAGATATGACTCAAAAATTCCTTCCAAGAATCTGCTTCAAGTCCTCAAGTTTGCTTTAATAGGTATGCACATCAAGCTGCCACAAATTCAACTACTCGAGTCTGAGGTAAGTCACCACAAGATCGAAGACTGTTCAAGACTGCTCCACAAAGTCAAGGTGGTTGTCGACTGTTGCTAAGTGTAGTCTCTTCACAAGTCCGAAGGTCTAAATGTGAGAGATTGTCCACAAGTCTCAATAGAAGTAAAGTCCGAGGGTCTAAAACAATGATCATAGGATTCCGAGCTAGGGTAGAAAGCTACAGGTCCAAGGTACGAACAGTTTTGTAGTTCGAGCTCTCAATAAACATAGTCCACTTGCTAACAATTCACAAGCCTATGCCTTCACACAGTCCGAGCCACCTTAGTTTCCCACAGGTGTACTGTTTCCAATCCTGCTCTTCGAGCTACAACAGTTCAAGGTCACCACTGCAATCCAAGTTCACAGATCTGAGCTTTTCGAGGTATGTAGTCCTTGTTACAGGTTTGTTGTGTATTGTCCCACAGAATTGTAGGTCCGAGATCACAGATTGGTCTTCCAAATCCAAGCTCCATAGGGGTTTCTATCTGTAATCTGAGTTGCTGACCTCCAATTCTGGTGTTACTGCTCAAAACGTAAACTCCTATATCCTTCTCAGCCTCCTATCTTCATTCTTCTTTTTATCTCTGAAATCTGCACCAAGTACTATGATTTCTTCACCGAAAAAGTTTATTCAAATGGATGAGCTCAGACCTATATTTATAGTTGTTTGTATTAACGAAAAGACATGTCGTTGGGCTGGAGGGCCGACATGACCATGGGAAAGCCGACCTGTGTATGACTGTCATAATTAATTTTTTAAATAATTTTAATAAAAAATTGTGAATCCTCCACGCTGAAAATGGCACTCCTTTTTTTGTTGATATGTTCCACGCTCTTTCTTGCTCATCCTTTAATAGGTTATATTTCTCATGGCCTTTGAAGCGATCCATTTCTTTTAGTATTTGATTATATAACTCCAGTCTTCAAGAGTTAACTGTGCAGTCATAAATGCTTTGATAAATGTTCCATAAATGTTCTATACATGTTCTTCATCCCCTAAGCTAGGTAGGACATCATGTACTTATCAATAGGACTTGAATTATTCATTTATTAGGATTAAGGCATTTCTTCAACATATTTATTTAGGCCTTTATTCATTTATTATTGCATGCATTGCTAGGGTTCTTGTATGTATTCTTCATTGATAAGGATTAGGGATTTTGGCATTTATGCTTGCATCATTCGAGGAAAAACCATCTAAGGTTTCATGTAGCTAAGAAATGTTCCTAGGAGGGTTTCATGAAAAAGGCTCCTTCATTCATCATTAGATCATGCATCATTATATTAACGAATTGTCATCTAGGGAATTTGCATCATCTCATGCTTAGGGTTTTCTCCTAGGGTTTGCATGAGGTTAGGGCAACAAGGGTTATTCATGTATCGCAAGAATATTTTCCATCTCAACAACGCCATATTGACATCAATGACAACCTTGACCAACATGCAAAACCCCAGGCTTGGGTTCCAAGCCCACAAGCCTACTTGTGGCGCTTTGCCCTCCAACCCCCAAACATTAGGGCTTGGAGTACCTCTCAAGACACACAAAAAATCAACACCCCTTCTTAGCAAGGGAGGTACTTCCAAGACTATGAAGTAACCATCATCATCCGGCGACAACACTAGCCCATCTAGCATCCATCACTGTAGCATACCCTGTAGAATGAACCCGAAAATCTTGGTGGTGCCTCTGCCTCATCACATCCAAACCTGAAGATCCCAAACCTCCATAGGGCTAGACCCTCTGAGGCTAGACTCCCTTTGAGCCTACACGATCTCCACTGGCCCAGTCCTGTAAGCATTCATCCTCCTGGATCCAATACCACTCATGCAAATCCCTCCAATCTCGGATATGCAACCTCACGATCAGACGAAGACTCTAGCCTGCCACTCTGTAGTCCATCACATGAAGCCATTCCGATCCACCTGATCTCGTCCAAGCCAAAGAAATCCTCGAGTTGTCCCCACCGTCCATGACAAGACAAAGGAAGCCCACGATCTGCAAATTGGCACACAACATACTGAAGTGTGATAGGTTCACCACCGATCCACCAGAACTCCCAGCGCATCTCGCCATGTAACCTGTCAAGACCACATCTCCATGTCTTCAACTAAACCCTCTGCTCCATGATCTAGACACGCACAACTCCCTCTGAGTTCCTTTGCTGTGCACACTCTAATTCACTGTCCCTCAACGTAGCTCAAACACGCTCTGAAACCATGGTGATTTTCCACGACCTTGGGTCTAGGATAGAGTCTTAAAATCTCTGATGCTATCAAACCAAGAATCTCAACAAAACTACTTTGCACAACGGAATATAAACAGCAGTAAATCATAGATGCACAGAATATAGACAACTTTTTAAAATACTCAACCCAACTTCGTTATATTAAACAACATATAATACAATAGTCTAGGGCTCCCGTACCAAGGATAATGGCCCTCATACATCCACTAGTACAAGATACAAAACAAGATACTCTGACCATCTGGCTGCAACATACTCTCAGAGCTCCTCTCGGTCGTACCCTGTACCTGCCCGATCCTTCGGCTCTCGATCTGCATCTCCTGCCTCTACCAATGCTCCAAATCCAACTGGCCACTGAACCTCGGTTGTTAATTTGCTCACTAGTTGATCGTTCATCCACCACTGCATCAACACATCGAGACTCCTGTCGAGTTGTTCACAGCTCCACTTGTGAACAACTCTCAATTTGCCTGTTGTTGCTCCTCAGCTACTCAAGGACTTTAGCCCACTATTGTCTTCCTGTGTTGCACCAATGAAGACCAACATAGAGCACGGAAGGTTGCCTCCTATCACTGCAAGATGTCCATCTCCCACAATGAACACGGCCTAGGAGGACTGCCCATCATCTGTTGTAGAATTCCTTCTACACACGTCTCAAGCTCCACAAACTGTTCCTGGCTTATCAGACCCTTGAGCTCCAACAACTACCACTCTAGCAACTACCTTTTTCCATCAAGGTGTTGCACACCGGGCTCCAATTTGGGCACTATCACGTTGTCCTCCAGTAGACCATAAATTCCCAATCTCGTCCACACTTGGTCCACTCTCACGTTTCCCTCCAACATTCCACGAGTCACCAAGTCCACGTTGTAGCATCCTCCCACCTAAGAGACCCTTACACACGACTGCCAATAGACTTCTCATCAACCGCCCTTTGCTCTGCAATAGAGGAGCTATTGCACAAATCTAGGCTCCAATAATATGTCCTCACCTAGGACATCTCCACCATGAGATCTACACTCTATGTGAATCCCAACACATTGCACCCATAGGTTGCCTATCCTTCTCCCCAATCACTGTGGAAACTGCACACTGGTTAAGGCTTCTAACCACCCTAGTTAACCATTCCTTCTTGGCTTCCATAGGCTACACTCTAACCGATCCAATATTAATCACAAATTGTGACCCAACACAAGCAAAAACTGGAGAAATAACATACCTTTCATCTGTTGTTCATGGGCAGTATTTTGGTCACTGGTTAGGGAACCCACTGTAACCTACAGCAGCCCAACCTTCTTGCCCAAAACACACTTCAATTGATGCAACCTCCACTCCTTTACATGCTAGGTGACCTTGTTGTGTGAGGAGGCACCTACAACTCCTTGTTAGGACTATTTTAACCCTTAAAACACCACCTACAGGCCTGCAGCCTAGTCATCACAGGAGGTCTCCTTCTCGGCATGTTTTAGGATGATTTTGTTGCGTCTCTTGCCCAGAATAGTCCCTCATCAATGCGATCCTCTCTTGCAAGTCTCCTTTGCTCCTTCATTGTTGTTCTGGGGACAAATCAGCCCCATATAGGCCCACGTTGCCACTTTTATAAGGATTCAAGGCCTGCGGCCTGTTCTGTCCCATAAAACAACCTCACGGCCCTCTGTTCCAAACAAAAACAGGCCTGCGGCCTCTCGATAGAATTCTCCTAGGGTTGCGGCCTATTAAACATGGTAAAACCACACCTTATAACACCCAAACTGCCCTCCAAAACAACTCAGAATTAGCCTCCTGCAATGCGGCCTTACTGCTGGTTGAATCACACTTTAAAACAGTCTGTAGGAATTTACAAGGTAAGTTCCTTAGATCACAAACAGATCACAAATCAGTACACCAGTATAATCACGTGGTTCAAACCCTCAAAGAGGGAAACAGTCCACGACCTGAGCCAACGCGGCCACTTCAGGCAATTTATTAATATAAAAAGAAAAGTTACATATGTTTCTCTTAAACGGTTACCGGACAAATGACCCTCCATGCTCTTTAAATAGAGATCATGGACCAATCGGGTGTTAAGCCACGGATCAAGTGTCGTTAATACCGAGGTGAGAGATAACTGTCGAATCACTACAAATCGTGACTGTCGGATTATAAGTTACAAATTTACATGGTAAAGAAACACACTTTACCTAAATCTTAACTATTTCCTATGTGTCGGAATATCCTAACATCCCCCCTTAAGAACAACTTGGGATAGGATTGAAGGATTTACAAAGGTGACACAAAAGGAACCTATTTCCTATGTGTCGAAATATCCTAACATCCCCCCTTAAGAACAAATTGGGATAGGACTGAAGGATTTACAAAAGTGACACAATAGGAGAAGAAAGGAGGCATTAGAGCCTATCCCCCCTTAATGACAACTAAACTGAACTCCAAGCATGGATCGAAGTTTGGTAAACTTCGCTTCTGTGAGAGCCTTCGTAAAGATATCAGCTACTTGATCATTGGTTGGACAATACAGAACTTCAAGAACACGATCATGAATGAGCTTTCTGATGAAGTGTATGTGTAGTTCAGTGTGTTTCATACGTTGATGCTGAACTGGACCTTTACATAGTTGAATGGCACTCTGATTATCACACCAAAGTGTAGTTGGATGTTGCTAATGAAGACCAAATTCAGAGAGGATCTGACGAAGCCACATGGCTTCCTTGCTGGCTTCAACTACACCACGATACTCTGCTTCTGCTAAAGAAAGAGAGATCGCACTTTGTTTCTTACAAGACCAACTAATCGGTCCTGAACCAAGAGTGAATACATATCCTGCAGTAGACTTTCGATCATCAGGGTCACCCGCCAAATCAGAATCAGTGAAACCAATCAACAATGGAGATGCTCCTGCACTGTAATGAATCCCAAACTGAACTATACCTCAAATATATCGAAGTATTCTTTTAGCTGCTTTCCAATGACTTTCATGAGATTGGTGCATAAACGAGCGACAAGACCAACGGCAAAGGAAAGGTCAGGACGGGTATGGGTTAGATACAGAAGTTTACCAACAAGTTGACAATATAAGGTAGCATCAACTTCAGGGGTAGTACAAGTGACTGAAAGCTTGACTCCAGACTGAAAGGGAGAAGGGGCTGGCTTACAGTCTTCCATGTGAAAGTGGTGAAGAAGATCACAGCCATACTTGGACTGAGAGAGGGTAATTCCTTCTTTGGATTGCAAGACTTGCAGACCAAGGAAATAATGCAAGTGTCCTAAGTCTGTCATTTCAAACTTCTTTTTGAGGCTAGACTTCACATGGTTTATATGGTTTGGATCACTACCAATAAGGATAAGATCATCAACATAAAGAACAAGGATGGTGAAGGACTTACCCACTTTCTTGGTGTAGACAGTGTTGTCAGAATGACACCTAGAAAAGCCATTATCTAATAGAAATCTATCCATTTTGGCATACCAAGCCCAAGGAACTTGTTTGAGACCATAGAGAGACTTCCTAAGGCGACAAACAAGGCTAGAGTCGTTTTGGATAAAGCCAGGAGGTTGTTCCATGTAGATTTCTTCATGTAAATCTCCATGTAAGAAGGCAGATTTAACATCCATCTAATGGACTTCTCATTTAAAGGAAGCAGCAAGGGAAAGAACAAGGCAGATAGAATTTATTTTGGCAACAGGGGAAAAGGTTTCAGTATAGTCAATGCCTTCAACTTGTGAAAATCCATTAGTGACAAGACGAGCTTTATGTCTATCCACTTTTCCATCTAGTCCAAACTTTGTTTTGTAAACCCATCTGCATCTAACAAGTTTTCTTCCTTTTGGAAGAGGAACAAGATCCCAAGTATCATTCGCCAATAAGGAACGATATTCTTCATTCATAGCTTCATCCCAAGCTGGATGATCGGAGGCTTCTTCAAAGGTTTCTGGATCAGGATTTTCTGGAACTTGAGCCAATAAGGAAGAAGCTCTTTCGAACTGAGAACGTGTACGTCGACAATCGACAGGGTCACCTGCAAGAGAACCTGCTGCATCCCGAGTAGAGTGGACCCATCTTGGAAGAGGTGGAGGAGGATTGTCATCCTCGCTGTCATCATCTGAACTAGAAGGAATGTTATTAAAAATAGAAGAGAGAGAGAGAGAGAGAGAGAGGTGGCACATATGCCGAATCAGGCTTGCAGGCCAAAGGTGGCACACCCGCCGAACTAGGCTCGCAGGCCGATATATTTTCATCAAATTTTACATCTCTTTTAATGATTATATTTCTGGATTTTGGTTGAAGAAGTCTATATCCTTTGACATCTTTAGAATATCCAACAAAAATGCATTTTTCACTCTTAGGTTCTAAGGCTTTATGTTTGGCATCTGGAATATGGGCCCAAGCATCACTTCCAAAAACACGAAAGTGACTTACATCTGGTTTGATTGAGCTCCAAGCTTCTTCTGGAGTTATATTCTTTAAAACCTTAGTAGGAGTGTGATTTACTATGTAATTTGCATAGTTAATGGCTTCTGCCCAAAAATTGAGACCAAGTCCTTTAGATTGAAGCATACAATTAGCCATTTCTTTTAAGGTGCGATTCTTCCTTTCAGCTACACCATTTTGTTGTGGAGTATATGGAATGGTATGTTGCAATTGAATGCCATGCTCAGTGCAGAAGTTGATAAATTTGTTGTTAACATATTCTCCTCCATTGTATGATCTTAACTTAAGAATTTGATGTCCAGATTGTTTCTCAACAAAGGCCTTAAAGGCCAAGAACATATTAAAAACTTCACTCTTGAGTTTTAAGAAGTATACCCAAGTGCGTCTGGAAAAATCATCAATGAAAGTTAAGAAGTACTTGCAACTAGAGAAAGAAACAACAGGAAGTGGACCACATAAATCACTGTGCACAAGCTGCAAAGGGGCTGAAGCGTGCCAAGAGGCACGTTTGTCAAAACTATCCCGATGATGTTTTCCGAGTACACATCCGGAGCAAACACCATCTCAGCAAGATACCATAGGAAGACCCGTCACCATATTTTCTTTACATAGAGTTTGAAGAGAGCGATAGTTTAAGTGACCAAATCGCTCATGCCAAAGTTTGCTCACTTCATCATTATGAGCAACAAAAACGGAGGGAAGACATGATGACCCAAAGTTGTCAAACTTGTACAACCTTGTGGAATCATCAGCAATGCCAGTAGCTAAAATATGTTTAGGATCTTTGAGGTCCTTGATTACAACATCATGAGGTGAGAATTCTACTATTTTTCCTTCACCTGAATGAGTTATCTGATAAACAGATAGAAGGTTGCATGACAAGGTAGGAACACATAGTACATCATTAAACTGACCATTATCTAGATGAATGGTTCTAGATCCTACAACATTAAGAGATCTATCATCACCAACATAAATATGTTTGGTGTTACAATCATTTAAAGAAGAAAACATGGCTTTATTTTTGGCCATGTGATAAGAAGCTCCAAAATCAATGAGCCACTCATGAGAATGAGAAGAGGAAGATACATTTAATGCATAACCAGATCTTGATGCTTGACAACCACAAGCAGAAAGTGCCATTGCTGAAGATGAAGGTGAAGAGTGCTCCAAATTGATGTTGTGCTTCTTCATTGCTGCTTCTAAGGCTTCCATCTTAAAACATTTGGACTCTAAATGGCCATCACGATTGCAAAAGTTGCAATGTCTATCTGTCTTCTTTCCTTTGTTTTTATATGCCTTTTCATTTTGGTGAGTTGCTTTTTCAGTTTGTGGCTGAAATTGCTTAAGACCCTTGTTTAGTTTCGGACCATACTTTTTAGGATACTACTTCTTGGGATTCTTTTGATATGATTGATGTTGGACTAGTAAGGCTTTCTTAGAAGCGTTTCCAGAAGTGATAAGACCAAGGTGTAAGAGTTTTTCTTGTTCTCTTATCAAAGAATCACAAAAGACATCAAAAGTTGGGTTCTTGTAAGTGGTTCTTGAAGAAATGATGGCTTCTCTAGTGGAATGGAAGGCGGAAACAAATACAGAGTATGCAGGGGCAAGCTTAGTAAGAATGCAATAGATGAGACTACCATCTTCCTTTTTGACCTTACAACCTTCTAAAAGAACTCTGAGGGTCTGGAATTTGGACAAAAAATCTTCAATAGAGGAGAAATTATTGGGGTTCAAAGTAAGCAACTCATTTTCAAGCTGGTGGGCCCTCATTTGATTTTGAATTCCAAAGACAGTATTTAGCTTGTCCAAGGCTTCATGAGGGGTGTCAATGTCAAGGATATGAAATCAAAGATCTTGAGCAATGGACATTCCTATCAACCCTCGTGCTTGATCTTGTTTATTTTCTCATTTAACAACTTTATCATCATCGGAAGGTTTAGTTTCTAGCCCTGTGGCTATTCTATAAAGCCCTTTACTTCTAAGTATATCTACCATGTGAGGTAGCCATTGGAAATAATTGGTGCTGTTAAGAATAATCGGCAATGCACTTTCCTTTTTTTTTGACACTGAAGCTGAGAAAAGCTGAAACTAACTGCTCCAATTGAAAGATCTTGAAAAATTAGGCCGTTTCAAAAAAAAGGGCCTGAAAAATGGCTTCCGAATGAAGAAATTATGCCTTTTGAAAAATCTGAGTTGTAGATGCCGAATAGTTACGGGAACGGGATGAAATGCGGCTTTTTAAAAAAAAATCCGCCCCTTTGAACAAAAACTTTTTACAAAAGAAGCTTGAGAAGGAGACTTGAACCCAAGACCTCTATTCTCATAAACTAACCCCTCACCAAGTGAGATAGTAAAAGGATCACATTATCGTTTGAAAGGAGGAATTATTTTTTTTTAACTCTTCCATGTATGTGCCTTTTCCTGCACAAAAAAACACAAAAACCGAGCCAAAAAAAAAATGCAAACCCTTACGGCAGAATGTTAGATTTTCGGTTAGCCTTACCGGCAACTATCATTTTTTTCACTATTTCTAATTTCCCGAGATCGCACAAAAACGCGGGGAAAGAGCATACGTAGCAAAATAAATCCCTTTTTCCTGTTTCTGATTTGCCGAGATCACACGCAGCGCACAGCGAAGAGCATACACAGAGAAGAGGGTATAGATCCGACAAATAAATAAAACCTACAAACCGAAATAAGCAGAACTATTAACAAATATAACTGCAAAAAAGATGCTTTATACCTCTAGATTACTGTCATAACTTGGGCATCCGGAAACCTTTTCGCATGAAACGAAAGGCGTTCATCACTGTAACAGACGCTCCGGACACAAACGAGCAGTTCTCCAAGCCCAAAAATGTTCAAAAATAGTAGATCTACAAAACGGCATTCGCATACAATCAAACCGGCTTCGGATTTTAATCAACAATGGATGCGGCCCTCAAAATATCTCTGATACCATGTAGGAATTTACAAAGCAAGTTCCTTAGATCAAGAACCAAAGGTCATCGCTCACAAACAGATCACAAATCAATACACCAGTATAATCACGTGTTAAAACCCTCAAAGACGGAAACAGTCCACGGCCTGAGCCAACACGACCACTTCAAGCCATTTATTAATATAAAAGGAAAAGTTACATATGTTTCTCTCATAAACGATTACCGAACAAATGACCCTCCATGCTCTTTAAATAGAGATCATGGACCAATCTGGTGTTAAGCCACGAATCAAGTGTCTTTAATACCGAGGTGAGAGATAACTATCAGATCACTACAAATCGTGACCGTCGGATTATAAGTTACAAATGTACATGGTAAAGAAACACACTTTACCTAACTCTACACTAGACTAAGTTATTCTTAACTATTTCCTATGTGTCTAAATATCCTAACACAGTCTTGGTGTTGAGATTTTGTGTATTTGGGGTAGCATCAGTTGTGCTCTAGCTCCCAAATTTTGTCTAGGGACTAGAGTACCCTTGACCTACACGACCCAGAAATTGATTTGGGAAATTTCATCTGGTTTAAGATATATTAAATTAATTAATTATTTTAATGTATTTCCTAAGTTAAAACTTAGGGAACTTAAATAATTAAAATAAATTTAATTAAACATGTGATGAAATTGTCTTAAGTCACACGGATCAAGCTTTCTTTTAATCTTAGCGATTGATTCAAGATCTGATCATGGTCGTTGATTTGTTAACAATAAAAGTATAAAATAAAGGCTTGGGGTCATTTGTAAAGACACACAGAGGCAGAGCACTGAAGCTAAGCTGAGATTCTAGGGCGAGGTTTGCTAAGAATACTCAGAAGTGTTTCAGCTGCAGAGAGGCGAATTTAGGCCAAGGCGATGATCTGATCTCGGGGTTTAGAATATACAAGAGGCAGAGATCAGCTAAGAGGACAGCGCAGAGGAGAAGGGAAGTTGCAGCAGCAACAACAGCGCAGTCCCTCCAAGGACAGTGTGATTTTCAGTAGGAAACCCTCAGAGGGTTACGCAAAAACCCTAAGGGGCAGCATAGAGACTGCATCACCCAGTCTGGGGTAACGCAGTCCCTTCCGAAGCAGCGCTAAGGGTTGGGGGTGCTTCAGAGGCTGACGTAGAGGCTTTCAGGGGCAACGCAGGGTTTCTAGGCCCTAACCTTCGCTGAGTTCTGTACATCCCGTTTGAGGGTGTGTATCAGCCATTATTTTGGCCCTAGATCAGCCAGTGAGTTGTAGATCTAGTATATCTCTGTCGGGTTTTCCAGATCTGGAACCCAGGCTTGTTGTATTCGGAAAAAATTTTAATAATAAAACCCTCCAGCAGCCAGAGACCAGTTTTCCCGCATTGGGTTTTTCCGGGGACTATTTGTCCATAAATAACTGTGTCACTTTGTCTCTGTGTGTATGAACTTGTTCTAGATCTGGATTGATAGAGATGTGTTATGTGTTTTGCTTCGATTTTAACTTGAATTTATTCAGTTAATAACTTGTCTAAGTAGGAGGAGCGTTACCAAATTAACAGTAATAATTTCTGCATAAAGTGTACAGATTTAGAAATTTCTACATGGTATCAGAGAAAATACAGATCTAGGAGGGTCACCAGCAGAAGAAACTGAAGGATCTAGCTGCAGGAAGCAGCAAAAATGCAAATCTGAAGAGACAGCGCAGTTTTCAAAGGCAAATTCATGCAGAGGGAAGGGTGACGTTGTCTAATGCTGTGTCCTAGCAAGCCCGCGCAATTACTGCGTAGAGGCAGCTCAGAAACAGCGCTGGATTGATCTGAAGCCAACCAGTGTGACTCAGATCTGAATCTATCAGATCCAAAAAAACTACAGAAAAGCTGCAGAAATTCAGAAGGTGTTGGTGGGGTTAATTTTCTAAAGTTTTCAGATTTTTAGCCTTAGCACAAGTGACAAAGAGTGGGAGGAGATCAGCTTCTCATAAAGTTTCTAGCCAAAAGAAACTTGCAGTTTGATCAGAGGATCAAAGAAGAAGCTGAATCATAGTTGATTTGGTAGATTTATAAGGAGGGAAATCAGTTGTCAAAGGGAGCAGAAGGTCCCTGTTTCACCAAGGGCCTTAGATCCATTTCTCTAGCAAAGAGAAAAGAAAGTTCCGACACATTCTGAGTAGATGGCTCCTCATGGACTGTATGATCAGGATAGGCTGGATGGCCTCTCAAACTTTTCAGTTTGAAAGGCAAGGATCCTGATAGTCCTTGAGGCATACAATCTAAGAGACCATGCAGAGCAAACTCTGGCCACACCGACAGAGCTGGATCTCCTTCGGAAGCATAAGGAGGTTGTTGGGCATGCCAATCGACAGATTATGGATGGAATCAAGGACCATATTGTACCACACGTAGCTGAGAAGAAGACAGCTAACAAGATGCGGAAGGCCTTGACCTCCCTATATGAGGGAAAGTCTGTCCAAAGGAAGATGTTGTTGGAGACACAGATGAGATCATTCATGATGACCAAGGGAGAAGACATGGAGCATTTTCTCTTCAGATTGCAGTCAATCAGAGATTAGCTGACTGCAACGGGTGCTAAGGTGGATGACAATGTGATAGTCAGGACTGCCCTCAATGTTGTCACAAATGAGTGGGAAACCTTTGTCCAAAGTATCTTGGGCAAAGTGGACCTCCCAGATTGGGACAGCTTGTGGTCAATTTTGCGTCAAGAAGAACTCTGCAGATTCACCAAGAGGCAGCACAACTCTGGATTGAGCAAAGTGAAGAAGGAAGATGAGGAAGATGTAGCCATGGCATCAAAGAGGCAACCAAAGAAGAAGAAGGATCTCTCAAAGATCAAGTGCTTCCAATGTGGTGAAACGGGACATTTTCCCAGCAATTCTCCTCAGAAAAAAAGGGACAAGGAAGCATCTTCTTCCAAAGCAGTTGTGGCAGATGATGGGTCAGGAGATAATGCAGCCATGAGTGCTCATGAACCATGGAGGTGGGGTGACATGGACATGTAGAGGAGCTACATGGAAGAAAAAGGTGGGATCCTTGAGCAGCTCATCTCTTGGATCACATGCGAGCTACGACAACCTTAAGACAGTAGCGAGACAAGTGGAGCAGTAGGTGCATAGATCATAGATAAAGTAGGCAGAGGCAAATCTGAAGACTGGAAGGAGCAGCGCAAAGCAAGGCAGCAGCAGCATAGAAGCAGTAGCAGCGCAGACGCTGATGTGACTTTAGCAGCGCAGAGCAGAGCTGCTTACACAGTGCAGAGCTGCAGCAGCGCAGAAAGCTTCAGAGGGATAGCACAGTGCAGCAACAGCGTGATAGATTTCAGCACAAGGGGTTGATGTGACTTCAATAGTGCAGAGGGAGTCTGATTACGCAGGCAAAGTTGTAGTTGTGCATCGTTCTTTAGATACCAGCACAGATCTGTAGCCTATGGAGCTTCAGTGATGAGGATGCAACCCATCTAACTTGTCTGTCAAAGATTGGGCAGGAGATTCAGTTGTTTCTCTCGACAACTGAAGTTGCCGTGTCGCAGATCAGCAGTGGCAATGCTATGAGCAGCACAGATGCAGCATATTGAGAGGGAGCTGCAATACAGAAGTTGCAGTGGCAGTAGCAGAGTCTTGGGCAGCAGTGCAGAGTTGAGTGGCAGCAAGCCAAGCTTCAGCAGCACAGAATCAGTGCCCAAAATCATGTAATGCATAAGTGTGATGTATTGCTAGAGCACACCCTTGATGCTAAGAGGGAGTGTTGAGATTTTGTGTATTTAGGGTAGCACTAGTTGTGCTCTAGCTCCCAAATTTTGTGGAGGGACTAGAGTACACTTGATCTACAAGACCCAGAAATTGATTTGGGAAATTTCATCTGATTTAGGAGATATTAAATTAATTATTTATTTTTATGTATTTCCTAAGTTAAAACTTAGGGAACTTAAATAATTAAAGTAAATTTAATTAAACATGTGATGAAATTGTCTTAAGTCACACGGATCAAGCTTTCTTTTAATCTTAGCCATTGATTCAAGATCTAATCATGGTTGTTGATTTATCAACAAGAAAAGTATAAAGGAAAAGTTTGGGATCATTTGTAAAGACACACAGAGGCAGAGCACTGAAGCTAAGTTGAGATTCTAGGGCAGGGTTTGCTAAGAATACTCAGAAGTGTTTCAGTTACAGAGAGGGGAATTTAGGCCAAGGGGATGGTCTGATCCCAGGGTCTAGAATACACAAGAGGTAGAGAGCAGCTCAGAGGACAGCGCAGAGGAGAAGGGAAGTTGCAGCAGCAAGGACAGCGTGATTTTCAGCGGGAAACCCTTAGAGGGTTACGCAGAGACCCTAAGGGGCAGCGTAGAGACTGCGTCACCCAATCTGGGGTAACGCAGTCCCTTCCGGAGCAGCAATGAGGGTTGGAGGTGCTTCAAAGGCTGACGCAGAGGCTTTCAGGGGCAGCGCTAGGGTTTCTAGGCCCTAATCTTGGCTGAGTTTTGTAAATCCCGTTTGAGGGTGTGGATCAGTCATTATTTTGGCCTTAGATCAGCCAGTGAGCTGTAGATCTAGTATATCTCTGTCGAGTTTTCCAGATCTGGAACCCAGGATTGTTGTATTCAGAAAAATTCTTAATAATAAAACTCTCCAGCAACCAAAGACCGGTTTTCTCGCATTGGGTTTTTCCGGGGACTATTTGTCCATAAATAACTGTCACTTTGTCTATGTGTGCATGAACTTGTTCTAGATCTGGATTGGTAGAGATCTTTTATGTGTTTTGCTTCAATTTTAACTTGAATTTATTTAGTTAATAACTTGTCTAAGTAGGAGGAGCACTACCAGATTAACAGTAATAATTTTTGCATAAAGTATAATGATTCTGAAATTTCTACACTTGGGAGAGGCCCTAACGTTCCTCCCTTCTTCGCTGAAGTTTCCCCAACTTGCGGCCCAAAAACAGAGACCTTCCTTCAACGAGCTCTTCACTCACCTTGTGTTGCACTCTTGGAAGGTCTTTAAGTCCTCCATTCACCTCTTTTATATACCATAAAGAAGGGCTCCTCCAACGTCATGTTTAGGGTTTTGTCAACTGTCATGAGGCTTATAACACCTCAAGCCAACCTTAAACATAAGCCACAAGCCCATACATAACCTTCAAAAATTCATAAGTCTTCAAAGAAAACTCGAAATTGGTGTTAAATTTGGACAACTAGGTCCAAACTCCATCTTGTGATGCTCAGATGAAGATTCCAATATTTGTATTGGATTCCTCTTTCAGAGAGGTGTAAAATCGATATAAAATTGATTGTAATCTGATGAGCAGAACATTTATTTTGAATTTATTATTTATAATAAATTTAAGTGCAGGTCGGCCTTAAGGTTTTACACCCCCAACAGATGTGTCACACACCTCAATGATGGATATAAATACGGTCAACGTTGGAGAGCTTTTCACTCATCTCATCACACATCTTCTTCTCTAATTATCTACAAGCAATTGAGAAGCAGTTTCATCTCCCACGTGAGAAGAAGGACGAAATCTACTGCAGCTGAAGGACGAAATTTACCGCAGCAATTTTCTGCAGTTAGGGTTTTTGGGCAAGTTTGACCAGCGTTGACTTTGGTCAACGCATGGTCCGTTTGAGCTGAAATTTTGTGGAGAGTTCGATTTTTGTAGGCCGTACTCATTGGCACAAAAATCGAGGTCAAATAGTTGACCGAAGTTGGAGCTGCGTTGACTTTCTTGTTGCTGCCCTGCGTTGACTTTTTCTGGACTGCGTTGACTTTTCTGGGGTTGACTTTGAGTTGACTGGATAATTGATTTGAGGACTGTTGTGACACATTTTGGGTTGGCCGACCAAGAAGACTTTGCTGGTTGAAGCATCCTACTGATCGTCGTAACGCACCAACACATTCTCCTGTTTCTGGTTTGTCTTCTATAGATCCACTAGGTATGTTCTATCAGCATTTTACTTAACTATTTATGTGATTGCTGTTATAAAAGTAAAATTGCATCAAGCATAGAACATCTACAAAAATTTACAGTTGATTTTCGATGCGTAGGATTCATCTCGAGGAGCATTATCATCCCCATCCATCACATGTCAAAAACTCATCACGATTTTGGCCCAAACATTGATGGGTGCAAAACCCCAAGCTTGGGTTCCAAGCCCACAAGCCTACTTGTGGCGCTTTTCCCTCCAATCCCCGAACACTAGGGCTTGGAGTACCTCCCAAGCTACACAAAATCAACATATACTACATGTTGTCTTATAAGTGCTTATTGATGATGAATTTTATCTTGAAATTGTCTAATATATGGAATTGTTACTTCTAGATGATGCTTATTTTTACCCTAATTGTTGAAAATTATTTTTTGAAAAGGCTATGTCAATGTTGCAGGAACTGTCCCCCCCACCAAGGATCAGGAAGCAGAACCACGTCCCGTATGGATCCTCTCATGGAACTGCGGATCCGAAAATCAGATCCGCGGTTCTGCCATTTTTTGGCGATTCTTGGAAAATTGGATCTGTGGTGGCCCGATCCGCAGTTCCGACTGTTCGATCCGTGGATCCATAAGGGATTGGCTACGGATACGTCGAGCTTCGGGCGTGTATCCACCACAGATCGCGAGCGAATCGGAGAGAAGGTGGACGGTTCACATGGTTCCGCAGGGCTCTTTTTTTTTTCTTTTTTTTTAATTTCGACCTGTTATGTGAGGAACTATGCTTTCTGAATGCTCCCAATGTGCCCCTTGATGCTCCCTAGACGCTTCCTAGATGACCCCTAATGGTAATGTTAAATTCTTAAAGTAAAAATGACATTCTCCTTTATCTTTCATTTTCATCCTTTTACTTAAATTTTTAACATTACCATGAAATGACTCAGGATGCTTGAGAGTGGTTCCAACCTCATCAGACTTCATATGGAGAAAATAGAATTTCATATCCCATTCAAAATTCAGCAGACTTAACAGTTTTTAGGATCAATGGGATTGTGTCGTTTCATTGGATTATATCATGTATGAGGGTATGTAATTGGCATTTAATCAAGAGCACTGAGCCCTATATGTACCCCAGTGTTGGTGTTATTGATTGTTGAACTCTTTTGTCATGGCCTTAGCAAAAATGTACCCTTCACTTAAGTCAAAATCATTGATCAGGCATGTTAAGCTTTCTCTACCATATTATAAGGCTTGGATTAGGTCGTTTCATCAAAATTGGGCAATGTTGACTAATATCCCTAGAGAATCGAAGTAGAAGCGAAGGCTAGACAAGAGAAGAGGAATCTAGATTCTAGATGGTTGATGTTGGAATAATTAATCATTGATGTACAATGGATGCTATATCTATCTTGATTTATGTAAAAATATGCATGCTTTCATGTCTTCTACAACTAATTTGGTATTTTGGATGTTTTTTTAATATAAATGCAAAAAAATATAAAATATATATATATATATATATATAGTAGACGCTTGGCTTCCTAGACTTTTGGGAAATGACGCTCCCGCGGATTCGCTTCCAAAAAACGTCCCCACTTCATGCAACATTGGGCTATCGAGTTGAGAATAATATGATACTCATTGTATAACATGTAATGAATGCTCCTAGTGGAGGAAATCTTATAACTCTCCAAATTCCATTTTCCTTAGAAATGGGTAAATGCTAGAAGTTGATACCTAGGGCATCAATTTTTAGCCTCCTTAGAAACAATTTAGCTTATCTTGAGCCTCCTTGATTCCATGTGCTTATAGGACAAGGCACTAGTTCAAGTCTTTGGTAATCATCTCAACATTTTCTCCATCAATTTCTCTCATTAAATTTGGTCCTTTTAAGGCTAGAGAGAAAAACTAGGGCTTGGAGCAAAATTTAAGGGAGGAGGCTTTTAAGTGGTTTGTGAGCCTAAACATCAAGAGGTTGGTCTTGGCTACATGGCCTATCATTTTAGTGGGCGTCCACTTAAATTTCATCCATAAAATCTCTTTCCCTAGGTGTTGCCCTAAGGGGAAAACCCTAGTTTCTTCACCCTTGACTTGAGGACTTTCTTGAGGGTTTCATGAGCCTTGGAATAGTTGATTATCTTTGCATGAAACCCTTTCTCTTTGTTCTTGACCTTGTGAATACTTATCACCATCGAAAAACCTCAAAACCCTAGGTCTTAAACCTTGATTTCTAGGGCTTTTCTTAGAGAGCATTTTTCTCCTTGAAACCTTGAACCAGTATTGAGCCTCTCTCTTGAATGAACTCTAGCTTGATCACTTCGTGCCTCATACCTAGCATATCTATTTCAAGTGATCTCCCTCCTACCGAGACTCCTCCCATCGATGAAAGTCCGTAAAGAGTAGGAGGTTTTGGCTGAGGTGACATTAAGCCTCTACCCCTTTGTTATCACTTTGTCTAGCTCTTGTCTTGTAGGGTTTCCCTCTCCAAGGCCTGCTAGATTTGGTGGTAACATTTTGGTATCATTATCGGGGAAGAAGTGAGTCTTGTTAATTTGGCAGCTCAAGGACAAATTACCTCCTTTGGACAGCCTCCCTCATCCAGAAAAGACCCTCTTTTCCCTTGGAAGAATTTAATTTGGTCAAGGAAAAATATTATTTTTAAAGGAAACCCCACAAGTACACAAAAGTACAAATCGGCTTAGGCAAGGAAATTCGACCTCCTTGGACACACATAAATACACCTCATGTCACATCATTTGGAGCATCATCATCACACATCTTCTTCTTCTCTTGGAGGTTCAACTACTTCTAAAAATTGCAAGTCTCTTTCACACATGCGAGGAGGAGAGAGAAGATCTTTTATTGGGCCGAATTCTATCTTTGACCAGCCTTTGACTAGCATTGTCTTTTTGGAGTTTGGGATTGGTTTGACTTAGTTTGAATTGATATTTTGCATCTGTTTTGGAGGCTGAATAATTTGGCAAGGAGGACAAACTTTTCTGGGCACTTTGACCTTGGTTAACTGCAGATCTACAACTGTTGGAAAGTGTAACTAGGATCGCTCTTCATATTGACTATGTAATTATGCATTTATGTAAAGAAGAAGACAAAGATAATAAAATATATTTTTGGTATGCTTGCCTCGTGGGTTTCAGGAGTAAGGTTTTATTATAGGTCAATAGACTTCTTCTTGATGTCTATTAGGATTTGTCTTCTGGTTATAAATGTATTTAAGAGTCATGTATATGAAGAGTCAAGTCAATCTAATATGCCTCAAGACCTTGTCACATAAGCACAGCAACCATGGCTCAGAATGATGCTCCAGATCAGTGTTGAAATACTCCTCTAGATAGCCTCCTTCTCGGCCTACAAAACAGTGATCAAGTCAGCTCAAAGGTCTGTCACACATATTCATACACAGGTCGGCTTATTACAGGTGGAAACAACTATATACCATATATGTACTGTGCAGAAAACACAGAATTCGGACAAGTATTTTTGTGATTTAGTGCGAGCGTCAGGGCTGAAGATATGAGAGATAAGGGCTGCGGAAAAGGGAACCTGTTCAGCGAAGATAGAAAAGTTGTTTTGGGTATAAGTATCTCGGTCAAGGTCTGATATTAGTGCGAGTAAGAAGGAGACAGAAAGCGAAGTATACACTGTATTAAAGTGCGAGGATAGGTCTGTTTTAAGGACTGTAATATGTGCGAAGAAAGGACTGTAATATGTGCGAAATTACAATACTGTAATAAGTGCAAAGTTGCAGCACTTTTATAATTGCGAAGTTGCATGATTGTGTGGGTGTTGAATTGCAAGGCTAGTGTGAAGTAAAATATGTGTGATCAAGCGAAGTAATGCAGTATCTGTAAGGGCATCATCATAGTATGAAAAGTGGACTAGGAGTCAAGTAAGGCTCCCACACAGCCGAAGAAGGGAAGTATAGTGAGAGACCGAGCTCTCTAGTTCTAGTGCAAAAAGGTGCAGGACGGTGCATAAAAGAAGGATTAGCTCAAGGAGTCAATAAAGAAGCCATGACAAGGTCTTGGAGGCATACAAGGGTCTAGGGTCTGTGTCATGGTCATGGTACTTGTCAATTGAAAGTCTATAAGAAGAATTCCTTGCGGGTTTTCCTCTCCAAGAGGGAGAGGTTTTGGCCTTGGCTTGAAGAGCCTATATTGTGTCTCTTGTGCTTTGGTAATTGACTTGAGGAAAGACATAATAAGCTAAGAAGAGAATACATAAGTAAGTAAAGCTCAGCTCACAAGTAATTATCAAGAAGAGAATTTGAATTAATCACTGCCCTACAAAATTCTCAACATGGTATCAGAGCTAAGGTGCTAAAGATAAGGGCTACTTAGTAAGGAGGCACTCAAGGAAGCAAGAATCAAAGTCTAGGTCAAAGTTTGTGTTGAAAAGTCAAATCATTTTTCCAAGAAGATTCTCAAGCCACTTCAAGAAAGATCTTCAATCTCATTCAAAGGATTCACTCATCAAGAAAATAATTGTTGCCATCAAAGGTTTATATTCAATACATTGTTGGAAGAGACATCATCTTTTTGGAGACGACCTTTATCATCAAGGATCCAAGAACACCTACATTGGAGAATTCAATCTAAGAGGAAGCTCCTGACTTCATCTTCATCATCATCAAGGAAGCTGCTAGAAGGAGGAAGTCACTCTTCTTAAGTAAGTATCTATGACCTTATCTAAATCTATTAAAATGACTTATTGCAAAGAGAGCAACAAATTGATTGGGTCATCAAACTTTAGTGCATGGAAGAAGAGGACAGATTTGAATCTAATTGAAGACGAAGTTATGGGCTACATCAAAGGATCTACAATTCAACCCTCAAAAGAATATGCTCCAGCTCATGCCAAGTACATGAAAGGAGAAATCAGATCCCAGAGGGTTCTCATAGAATCCATTAAGGACTCACTCATACGGTATACCCTATGTATCAAAACTAAAAGCTGCAAAAGAAATATATGAAAAACTAGTGGAGCTATTCTCTGTGAGTACTGCAAAAGAAGCAATCTCTCTGAGACAAGAACTATACAAGATGAAATTGTCAAGAGAGGAAGGAATCACTTCATATTTTATGAGGATTTCTAAAATAAGAGACCAACTGCAGGAATTGGGAGAAGTAATGTTTGATAATGAAAAGACTACAGTGGTGTTGAATGCTCTATCGAAAGAATGGGGAAACTTCACTTCAAGCTTATATGGGAAGAAAGAAGCAACACCATTCCACAATCTATGGTCTCTATGTAAAATTAAAAATAGAGGAAACACGATTAAAAGCCAAAGTTGATACCGGATCAAATGAAGGGAATCGAGCCTTTTCAGCCATGTACAGGAAGAAAGGAAGATTCGGAAAATTTGGTCCTCAGAATAAAAGAAGAAATATGGTCAAAGTACGATGCTTTGGATGTAATGAACTTGGGCATTATAAAAGGGATTGTCCTAAATCTAGGAAGGACAAGAGGAAAAAGGAAGAATCCCATGTCACAGATGTAAGGGAAGAACCTGATACAAAGAAATCTAAGAAAGAAGGAGTGAAAGATCTCTATTATGATTGAAATCATCTTTCTCTACAAGTGATTTCTGTTGGTTGTAAAATAGTATGATAGGAAGCAATGTATATTAAAAGCATCATGATAGAAGCATGAGAGGAGCACTTGAAGAAGGAGCTCTTGGAAACCTCACTGATAAACAACACTGATGGAAGGCAGTCATCAAGATCAAGGGTCATCATTCAATAATCTATATGGAAACAGGTGCTGACATTTCTAATGGAGTTCTCTATGGATTCACTGGTTATAAATAAATCAAAAGGTTTCATCGAGAATTCTATCTTACAAAATTATGGGATTAGGATATGATGACATATTGATGAAGCAGGTCAAGGGAATGAAGTTCTTCATTCTAGTAAAATTGCTACAGGATGGCTCAAAGGGAAAAATATGAGGTACATATATCTATATGTTGTAGTTGCAAGTGATGAACTTCTATCATTAGAAGTATGATCTACGGAAGGAAGATCTCTGCTGGTGCGGAGGTTGCCATTAACAAATGAAATTAAATATGTCCTCATATGGAATATGGGGTGGTTATGCAAAAAAGGAACTAGATACTGGAAGTTCCTAGGAATAAAGTTGTGTGGAGAAAGCAAGGAAGAGATCATGAAGTGCAACCATGTCAAGAGGCGGTTATCATCCGGAAACCAAGAAGATGTGACTAGGAGATCTCCTGGAAAGATTTGTGGACTCCGATAAAAGTATTGTAAAGCAGAAGACCCTTGACAAAACATATATTTAGGAGATGTGTCAATCTGAATAGAGGGTGCCGATGCCTACAGGAAGATGTTATGGTGAAAGATCATCACTGAGGTAACTTTTGAGTTAAAATTTCATATGTATATGTTTATCTGGATGAGTTTATGCAGGGCTGCCAATCATGTAGAAGGATGTAAGATTCTTGAGAGATGGTTCAAAGGAAAGCAGCATGGCATAAAGGTGGACCAGATGAGGAAGACTGATGAATCACTTTCTGATAGTTGACATGACTCGTGGATGAAAATGATGGATGATTTGTGCCCTATGAAGCCAAAAGTTGAAGATTCCTCAATATCGAAATCCATGACATCGAGGGGAGGAATTCTTCATGAGCAACTAGGTGTCTCACCATCGTTGTTGTAGGTCCCTGGTTAAGAGGGAGCCTCGTGATAAGTTTCTTACTTGGAAGAAACTTGAAGTATGTACTTCCTGAGTCAAGAGAAGTGACGTATATGATTCTCTAATACATGTGTCATGCACTAGACCAGGACTAATAGCTATAAGTCTCAGTGAAGGCCATGTGGAGAGAATGGATAAACACATCATTCTGGTCTTCACCTAGAAGACAGAATAGAGGATTGGATAATCATCTGGCATTCGATATTCTTTGAGGATGTTATAGGGCATTCAATATAAGACTAGTCGGGGACCAATATTCTATGAGGGTTGGCTACACAAGAAAATAATAGTCCAAGAAGGTCATACTCTGGGAACACCTTGGTGGAGTATGTACCTTGGAGAGACAATGACTATGGTGTTTATAAGTCATGTGTCTCGCCAGCATTGTAGCCCATTGTCTCGTTGAGAGATGGGGTTGTTAGTCAAGACCTTGCACTAGGACAATGCTGGTTCCAATGTAGAAAGATGCAGGACGGTGCAGAAAAGAAGGATCAGCTCAAGGAGTCAATTAAGAAGCAGTGACAAGGTCTTGGAGGCATACAACGGTCTAGGGTCTGTGTCATGGTCATGGTACTTGTCAATTGAAAGTCTATAAGAAGAATTCCTTATGGGTTTTCCTCTCCAAGAGGGAGAGGTTTTGGCCCTGGCTTGAAGAGGCTATATTTGTGTCTCTTGTGTTTTGGTAATCGACTTGATGAAAGACATAATAAGCAAAGAAGAGAATACATAAGTAAGTAAAGTAAAGCTCACAAGTAATTATCAAGAAGAGAATTTGAATTAATCACCGCCCTACCAAACTCTCAACAACAACTAGAGTTTCAGCAGACTTTGACTTTGACCAAATTTGAAGAAATGTTTTGGGATGTTTTGACTACACTTTGACCAGCATTCAAGGCCGCATTTTTTGCCTGCTGACCAAGCTCTTTTGGAGGTTTGTTGACCATTGACCGTTGACCTTTTGGGACTACTACAGTTGTTGACTTTGACCAAAATTTCAGAATTGACTTATTCACCAAATTTGACTATCAGGCTCATCTTTTGGATATTGGTTGTTTTGATTGATGAATTGAAACATTGTAATCTCTCTACTGAACATTTGATGACAATCTAATATAAGAAGAATTCGAAAGGGTTTTCCCCCTTGTGGGGGTTTTTCCCTGGTCTTTCACCAAATCTTGTGTCTCTTGTTATTGCTCTTGACTGTCTTTTATTGTTCATTGCATTTATTGTTCTATCTACAATTATTACTTATCATTGGAAAATTAAATTTGATTGCTAATTGAAGAAAATATTGAGCTAAGTGATTGTACTAAGCATAGAATAGTAAAAAATTAACATAGTATTAGATTTGAGGTAAAGACAAGCCCAAGGAAACAAGAGACAAGCGCAATCATCTTTGAAAGAAGCTAAAGGACCCTATTTGACTTGCACAAGATGTCTACCTCTTACTTCAAGGACACAGAGAAGCTGGGTGACTTATCAAACTTTGTTGCTTGGAAGATCAGGTTGGAAGTCATATTGGATGACAATGATGTTTTGGAATATGAGGAAGGAAAAGTACTTGAGCCACCAAAAAATGCTCTCGCTACTGCCAAAGCCAAATATAACAAAGGGAAGCTCGAAGCCAAGAAAATCCTTATTGAGTCTTTGAAAGATCATTTGCTTACTTATGTTGGAAAATTGAAGTCTAACGACATCTATGATAAGTTGGTTGGGATGTGTGAGGTCAACAATTTGAATCACATTCTTTCCTTGAAGAATCAACTCAAGGACATTAAGATGAACAAGGAGGAATATGTGCAATCCTATGTCATGAGGATATCCCAACAATGGGATCAATTGCAGAATGTTGGTGGGCCTATATCTGATAGAGAATTGGTATTGGTCTCTCTTCAAGGTCTTCCTTTCGATTTGGGAAACCTTCATTTACTACTGTAAGCAACAATAACAAATTTCCGACATTTGATGAGTTGGTTGGCAAATGTACTCAAGAAGAATCTAGGATGGTCTCCAGAGGGAGGATTCAAAAGCATGAAGAAGGAGAGCCCTTTGCAATTGTTGCTCGAGACAAGAAACGGAAAGGAAGAGGAGGACCATCTAATTCAAGCAATTATACTCCAGCATCCAGGGACTCTAATAGAAGATCAAGAAGGGACATGAATATGTCAAATATTGAATGTTACAACTGTCACAGGTATGGTCACTATGCTCAAGATTTTCTGGAAAAGAGGAGTGCTCCAAGGTCCAACTACAACAACAATTGTGGCTTCAACAACATTAGGTTCAATGATAGAAGAAGAGGATATGATAGAAGAAGAGGTGATGATGGAAGAAGAAGAGATGCTCCTGATGATCATGAAGAAGGCCATTGTCCTCAAAAGAGGCCAAGGAACTCTAGGTATGGAAATAATGCAGTTGCTACTAAGTCTGAATATATTCTTGTTTCTGCTCTTTCTATTTCTTCTCCTCCAAATTCGTGTGATGGTTGATATATATTGGGGCTTCTAGACATTTCTCTGGGTATCGTGAAGTCCTCTCAAATCTGGTTGAGAGGGAAACTAATCTAAAGATCATTCTTGGAGACAACTCTACACATCCTGTGAAGGGTTTTGGTTCTGTTAAATTTCATTTGGACTCTCGGGAATCCATTCTTCTTCATGATGTGATGTATGTTCCGCGACTAAAGAAGAATCTAGTATCTATATCTGCTTTGGAAGACAAGGGAATGAGAGTAGGTTTTATAAGAGGAAAGGTCCTCACCTGGCCCATGGAATCTTGCGTGAGGGACGCTTTCACCCTAGGGTCTAGAATTGAAGGACTCTATAGAGTCAATGGAAGACCATTGCGAGCACTAGTACATGACATCAATCATCAAAGTGAGCTATGGCACTAGAGGTTTGCACATCTACATTATGAAGCCCTACCCAAAGTTAGAAGGATGGTTTCTGGAATGCCTGATGTTCAATCTAGCCATGATGGAGTATGTCCAGGATGTGCCAGTGAAAAGAAATCTATGGGACCATTCCCCTCTAGCAAAAGCAAGACCAGTGATATTATGCAATTCATTCATTATGACTTATGTGGACCCATGCATGTGCACTCCCTTGGTGGCTACCTTTATTATATAATCTTTGTTGATGACTTCTCCAGGAAAACATGGATATTCTATTTGAAGCACAAGGATGAAGCATTTGATATGTTCTAGGATTTCAAGGCATTGATAGAGAATCAAACATGGAAGAGAATCAAAGTTTTCAAGTCCGACAATGGTGAAGAATATACTTCAAATGAGTTCGTTGACTTTTCCAAGAACGTTGGATTCAAGAAAGAGACCATTGTACCTTATAATCCTGAACATAATGGTGTGGCTGAAAGAGAGAATAGGTCCATCATGGAAGTTGCCCGAGACATGCTACATAAAAGTTGTTGAAGTTTCTTTGGGGAGAAACCACTAATACAGCGGTCTACGTTCAAAACAGGGTTCCTCATCAAGCCCTGGGTGACAAAACTCCCGAAGAAGTTTTCACATGTATGAAGCCCAATGTTGGACATCTGAGGATATTTGGTTACCCCCTTGTATTTTCATGTGCCGAAGAACAAGAGGAACAAACTAAAAGCCACCAAAAATAAAGGTACTTTTGTTGGATATTGTGAAAATTCTAAAGCCATTAGAATATATATATCTAGTCAAAGGAAAATCAAGTTTAGCAGGGATGTGACTTTCGATGGAGATGTTTCCCTTGGAAAAGCAAGGGACCTTTCTCCACCTCCTCCTGTTTATAAGAAGGATGATGACATGGACCTACTAGAAGGTCCTTCTGTGTTGGAATCTGAGAAGGATATTGTTGATGATCCTATGGAGTCTATGGACCCCTTGGATCCTCCTCCATGTGATCCCTTTCTGGTTCTAGTGCAGGATGGTGCAGAAAAGAAGGATCAGCTCAAGGAGTCAATTAAGAAGCAGTGACAAGGTCTTGGAGGCATACAAGGGTCTAGGGTCTGTGTCATGGTCATGGTACTTGTCAATTGAAAGTCTATAAGAAGAATTCCTTGCGGGTTTTCCTCTCCAAGAGGGAGAGGTTTTGGCCCTAGCTTGAAGAGCCTATATTTGTGTCTCTTGTGTTTTGGTAATTGACTTGATGAAAGACATAATAAGCAAAGAAGAGAATACATAAGTAAAGTAAAGCTCACAAGTAATTATCAAGAAGATAATTTGAATTAATCACTGCCCTACCAAATTCTCAACAGCAACTAGGGTTTCAGCAGACTTTGACTTTGACCGAATTTGAAGAAATGTTTTGGGATGTTTTGACTACACTTTGACCAGCATTCAAGGCCGCATTTTTTGACTATTGACAAAGCTCTTTTTGAGGTTTGTTGACCATTGACCATTGACCTTTTGGGACTACTACAGTTGTTGACTTTGACCAAAATTTCAGATTTGAATTATTCACCAAATTTGACTATTTGGCTCATCTTTTGGATATTGGTTGTTTTGATTGATGAATTGAAACATTGTAATATCTCTACTGAACATTTGATGACAATCTAATATAAGAAGAGTTTGAAGGCTTTTCCCCCTTGTGGGAGTTTTTCCTTGGTCTTTGAACAAATCTTGTGTCTCTTGTTATTGCTCTTGACTGTCTTCTATAGTTCACTGCATTTACTGTTCTATCTACGATTGTTATTTATCATTGGAAGATTAAATTTGATTTCTAATTGAATAAATTATTGGGCTAAGTGGTTGTACTAAGCGTAGAACAGTAAAAAATTAACATGGTATTAGAGTTGAGGTGAAGACAAGCCCAAGGAAACAAGAAACAAGAGCAATCATCTTTGAAAGAAGCTAAAGGAGCCTATTTGACGTGGACAAGATGTCTACCTCTTACTTCAAGGACACAGAGAAGTTGGGTGACTTATCAAACTTTGTTGCATGGAAGATCAGGTTGGAAGTCATATTGGATGATAATGATGTATTGGAATATGAGGAAGGAAAAGTACTTGAGCCACCAGAAAATGCTCTCGCTGCTACCAAAGCCAAATATAACAAAGGTGAGCTCGAAGGCAAAAAAATTCTTATTGAGCCTCTGAAAGATCATTTGCTTACTTATGTTGGAAAATTGAAGAAATCTAACGACATCTATGATAAGTTGGTTGGGATGTGTGAGGTCAAAAATTTGAATCACATCCTTTCCTTGAAGAATCAACTCAAGGACATTAAGATGAACAAGGGGGAATCTGTGCAATCCTATATCATGAGGATATCCCAACAAAGGGATCAATTGCAGAATGTTGGTGGACCTATATCTGATAGAGAATTGGTGTTGGTCTCTCTTCAAGGTCTTCCTCCTATTTGGGAAACCTTCATTTACTACTATAAGCAACAATAACAAATTTCCAACATTTGATGAGTTGGTTGGCAAATGTACTCAAGAAGAATCTAGGATGGTCTCCAAAGGGAGGATTCAAAAGCATGAAGAAGGAGAGCCCTCTGCAATTGTTGCTCGAGACAAGAAAAGGAAAGGAAGAGGAGGACCATCCAATTCAAGAAATTCTGCTCCAGCATCCATGGACTCTAATAGAAGATCAAGAAGGAATAGGGATATGTCAAAGATTGAATGTTACAACTATCACAGGTATGGTCACTATGCTCAATATTTTCCGGAAAAGAGGAATGCTCCAAGGTCCAACTACAACAACAATCATGGCTTCAACAACAATAGGTTCAATGGTAGAAGAAGAGGTGATGATGGAAGAAGAAGAGTTGCTCCTTATGATCATGAAGAAGGCCATTGTCCTCAAAAGAGGCCAAGGAACTCTAGGTATGGAAAAAATGCAGCTGCTACTCAATCTGAATATATTCTTATTTCTGCTCTTTCTATTTCTTCTCCTCCAAATTCATGTGATGGTTGGTAGATATTGGGGCTTCTAGACATTTCTCTGGGTATCGTGAAGTCCTCTCAAATCTGGTTGAGAGGGAAACTAATATAAAGATCATTCTTGGAGACAACTCTACCCATCCTGTGAAGGGTTTTGGTTCTGTTAAATATCATTTGGACTCTGGGGAATCCGTTCTTCTTCATGATGTGATGTATGTTCCGCGACTAAAGAAGAATCTAATATCTATATCTGCTTTTGGAAGACAAAGGAATGAGAGTAGTTTTTATAAAAGGAAAGGTCCTCACCTGGCCCATGGAATCTCGCATGAGGGATGCTTTCACCCTAGGGTCTAGAATTGAAGGACTCTATAGAGTCAATGGAAGACCATTGCGAGCACTAGTACATGACATCAATCATCAAAGTGAGCTATGGCACTGGAGGTTTGCACATCTACATTATGAAACCCTGCCAAAAGTTAGAAGGATGGTTTCTGGAATGCTTAATGTTCAATCTAGCCATGATGGATTATGTTCGGGATGTGCCAGTGGAAAGAAGTCTAGGGGACCATTCCCTCTAGCAAAAGCAAGACCAGTAATATTATGCAACTCATTCATTATGACTTATGTGGACCCATGCATGTGCACTCCCTTGGTGGCTACCTTTATTATATAATCTTTGTTGATGACTTCTCCAAGAAAACATGGATATTCTATTTGAAGCACAAGGATGAAGCATTTGATATGTTCTAGAATTTCAAGGCATTGATAGAGAATCAAACATGGAAGAGAATCAAAGTGTTCAAGTCTGACAACGGTGAAGAATATATACTTCAAATGAATTCGTTGACTTTTCCAAGAAAGTTGGAATCAAGAAAGAGACCATTGTACTTTATAATCCCGAACAGAATGGTGTCGTTGAAAGAAAGAATAGGTCCATCATGGAAGTTGCCTGAGCCATGCTACATAAAAGTTGTTGAAGTTTCCTTGGGGAGAAACCACTAATACAGCGGTCTATGTTCAAAACAGGGTTCCTCATCAAGCCCTAGGTGAAAAAACTTCGAAAGAAGTTTTCACACATATGAAGCCCGATGTTGGACATCTGAGGATATTTGGTTGCCCCCTGTATTTCCATGTGCCAAAGGACAAGAGGAACAAACTGAAGTCCACCAAAAAGAAATGTACGTTTGTTGGAAATTGTCAAAATTCTAAAGCCTTTAGAGTATATATATCTGGTCAAAGGAAAATCGAGTTTAGCAGGGATGTGACTTTCGATGGAGATGTTTCCCTTGGAAAAGCAAGGGACCTTCCTCTGCCTCCTCCTGTTGAGAAGAAGGATGATAACATGGACCTACTAGAAGGTCCTTCTATGTCAGAATTTGAGAAGGATATTGTTGATGATCCCATGGAGTCTATGGACCCTTGAATCCTCCTCCATGTGATCCCTTTCTGGTTCTAGTGCAGAAACGTGAAAGATGGTGCAGGACAGTGCAGAAAAGAAGGATCAGCTCAAGGAGTCAATTAAGAAGCAGTGACAAGGTCTTGGAGGCATACAAGGGTCTAGGGTCTGTGTCATGGTCATGGTACTTGTCAATTGAAAGTCTATAAGAAGAATTCCTTGCGGGTTTTCCTCTCCAAGAGGGAGAGGTTTTGGCCCTGGCTTGAAGAGCCTATATTTGTGTCTCTTGTGTTTTGGTAATTGACTTGATGAAAGACATAATAATCTAAGAATAGAATACATAAGAAAGTAAAGTAAAGCTCACAAGTAATTATCAAGAAGAGAATTTGAATTAATCACCACCCTACCAAATTCACAACAGCAACTAGGGTTTCAGCAGACTTTGACTTTGACCGAATTTGAAGAAATGTTTTGGGATGTTTTGACTACAATTTGACCAGCATTCAAGGCCGCATTTTTTAACTGTTGACCAAGCTCTTTTGGAGGTTTGTTGACCATTGACCGTTGACCTTTTGGGACTACTACAGTTGTTGACTTTGACCAAAATTTCAAATTTGACTTATTCACCAAATTTGACTATTGGGCTCATCTTTTGGATATTGGTTGTTTTGATTGATGAATTAAAACATTGTAATCTCTCTACTGAACATTTGATGACAATCTAATACAAGAAGAGTTTGAAAGGGTTTTCCCCCTTGTGGGGGTTTTTCCCTGGTCTTTTTGACCAAATCTTGTGTCTCTTGTTATTGCTCTTGATTGTCTTCTATTGTTCATTGCATTTATTATTCTATCTATAATTGTTATTAATCATTGGAAGATTAAATTTGATTGCTAATTGAAGAAAATATTGGGCTAAGTGATTGTTCTAAGCATAGAACAGTAAAAAATTAACATGGTATTAGAGATGAGGTGAAGACAAGCCCAAGGAAACAAGATACAAGAGCAATCATCTTTGAAAGAAGCTAAAGGACCCTATTTGACATGCACAAGATGTCTACCTCTTACTTCAAGGACACAAAGAAGCTGGGTGACTTATCAAACATTGTTGCTTGGAAGCTCAGGTTGGAAGTCATATTCGATGACAATGATGTTTTGGAATATGAGGAAGGAAAAGTACTTGAGCCACTAGAAAATGCTCTTGCTGCTGCCAAAGCCAAATATAACAAAGGTGAGCTCGAACCCAAGAAAATTCTTATTGAGTCTTTGAAAGATCATTTGCTTACTTATGTTGGAAAATTGAAGAAGTCTAACGACATCTATGATAAGTTGGTTGGGATGTGTGAGGTCAACAATTTGAATCACATCCTTTCCTTGAAGAATCAACTCAAGGACATTAAGATGAACAAGGGGGAATCTGTGCAATCCTATGTCATGAAGATATCCCAACAAAGGCATCAATTGCAGAATGTTGGTGGGCCTATATCTGATAGAGAATTGGTGTTGGTCTCTCTTCAAGGTCTTCCTCCTATTTGGGAAACCTTCATTTACTACTATAAGCAACAATAACAAATTTCCGACATTTGATGAGTTGGTTGGCAAATGTACTCAGGAAGAATCTAGGATGGTCTCCAAAGGGAGGATTCAAAAGCATGAAGAAGGAGAGCCCTCTGCAATTGTTGCTCGAGACAAGAAAAGGAAAGGAAGAGGAGGACCATCTAATTCAAGAAATTTCGCTCCAGCATCAAGGGACTCTAATAGAAGATCAAGAAGGGACAGTGATATGTCAAAGATTGAATGTTACAACTGTCACAGGTGTTGTCACTCCTAGAGACAGCCTCAAGTTGCCAAAGACCAATGCCTAGGACATCTTATGACAAGGAGTTTTTCAGGTTATTCTACATGCTTATAAAAGGGAACCTCCTGATAACAAATGGATTGAGATAGTTTGAAAGGTGGTCCTGGATCTCAAAGAGAGAGGAGTAGTAGCTGATAACTTTGATTGTAGAGAGAAGGGCTTGCTCAGAATGGGCCTGAAGTAGTCATGAAATAGAGCTATTGCAAACAGGGCCGAATGTGAAACTGATAAACAGTCATAAAAGTTAATCAGGATGACAAACTAGGTAGAATGAGTAGGAAAATCAAATTGAGGTGGGCTTAAACGGTATAAGAATCCACCCTTTATAAGACCTTAGAGGAAAACGGTATGGAAAGAGAACTTGAAACAGAGATCGTGCCTCGAGCTATATTTAAGGTGCTACTATAAATTATGATATGAGTACCATTGGAAGATAAATTCATACATAACCCATAGAACACCCGCATTCTGAAAGTGACAATAACCAGAAAGAAAATCAGAGTGAAATGATCATTAAACTAAGCAAACATATAACACATTGAAGAGAACATAATGTTCATCCATTTCATTAGGAATCAATCGTTGCAATAAACAGACGTTATATAATTCTTCAAAATGGCTCTTTAGATATCCATTGAGAGCAGAACCCCAAAACTACAAAACATGATACACAGACTACACACTTCTTCTAGCAGAAAATTCAGAACCTTTACTTAGTCTGCGGTTTGGTCTTTTATAGTGTTTTACATGGACATTCAGACTAGATATTTTGGGACAAAATATTCTCTGGTGATACAACAGTTTTCAATCCTAATCAAAAATGATGAGGCATAACGACATCTCATCCTAGACAGCATCGTCCGACAGAGACTGTAACAAGAAAATAACAGAAAAGAGAAAACATAAAGAGTGCATAGGGTGAAATCAAGATTTCACCCATTTTTACATTACACGGAAATTGGAAATCAAAAGTTTAAAACAGGTCGCATGGGCCAAATCACGATATCCATCATTTGTTGTTACGCCGAGGAGTGCCTGAGCTTTCTAGATGACGTGGCCGAGCTGAAGATGAGGAGGATCTGAATGGACGAAGTGGAGGAGGTGGCAGCTGCTGTGAAGTAGAAGAGACTGGCAGATTCACATACTCACAACACTTTTGCCACAAAGTTTCTCTGGTTGATGGTATTGTGTTGTAGGCCTCGAACAAAGTCTGCATGTTAGTCAACTTCGTATAATCCACACGGACAACAAGGAATTTCTTCACCTGACAGAGAAGGAAGAATTATTTCCGTAGTGCAGCTATTATGGTCTCCGCCTTCAGCCGGGCTGTTTTCTCCAACGATATATCTGCATTACACATGATTTCTGACATCTTCTAATCATAGGTCGTTAGTTCATATAGTGCGCCTGACTATGGATCCCAGCATGGTGGGAGGCCAGCTTCTACCACCTTGCCCCACTCTTGGTCGAACTTCTCCACTCCCTTTGATACGAGCGTCGAACAACCTAGCGTATTTGTGCGTGCAGTTTCTTTCTCAATTACTCTCCTGACCTCCATAGCTGTCCTAAAACGGTCAAATATTCCCTGTGCACGCAATTCTTCAAGGGAGAGTTCATTGAGGTGCCAGATATACGTCTTCGCTATGGTGGCCTTTTCTTCCCCTGCTCTACGTCCAGCCTGCAATTGAGTTTTAAACTCATGAATTGCAATCTTCTTGTCATTTACCTATACGAGGAGGTCCCAATGCAGCTTAACCTCTCCTATGATCTCTGCCCAAACAAGTCGCCTTGCTTCCACAATTGACATATTACCCTTGATTTGCCCCTTTAAGTCTTCGATGGACTTATCCTGCTCCTGGGCTTCTTTGCAAAGATTTTCTACCTCTTTTTGTAGGGATGTTGTCACCTTCTGGTTTGCTGCTAGAGCGGCCTCAGACTCCTGTAGGAGCCGATGAACTGTGCGGGCCTCATCCTCCGACACCCTTAAATTGGACAGGGCCTTGGTAAGCTGTTCAGGGGCCGTCTCGGGATCACTTGATATAGGGACCACGCATGTATTCTGGTCCCATTTGACTTGCCGTTCTGACAGCCTCTGTTTAAGTCCGGCAATCTCCGTGTCCTTCTGGGCATTCTCTTCCTGTTGCTTGGCAAGTGAGTCAACGAGAGCTGTTTTCTCCTTCTCTACCTGGACGAGCTCCTCCGTCTGTACATGTTCCTCACAAGACATGTTCAGCTTTCGTTTCAGCTCCTGGTTTTCCACTTCTACCTTGGTAAGAAGGTATTGCAGTGCTGCATTATTATCAGCCCCCTTTCCTCTTATCGATCTCCTAAGGTTCTCCAGCTAGGACGTGATGGCTCTGGCGCTAGTCTTCTCTCTTTTTTGGTGCTCTATTACCAGCTTGAACCTCTTTTCGAGCTTCTTTAAGGCCACTGCATGTTTCACCACCTCAGTCCATAGCATATCCCCGATACACTGGTGTAAATCTAGCTGTCTAGTAGAGGAATTTTGCTTAGGTTAAAGATTATTTCCAAAGCTCTGTATTGGGCTCCAGAACTAGAGGGCTGCAACGCTGCGTGCTGTATGGCTAATATAAGTTGCTCCTTATCCATATCTAGCACTGAAGAAAGCCTAGAATGGTGCTTATCTACGAACTCTGCCAGTTCGGCCCTCAATTTTTCCCTGGCGAATCTGTTTCTGGTATTGATCTCCTCTCTTGCTTCCTGCTTATCCACCGCGACTACCTGCAAAAGTTCTAAGGGGGCTAATGAGGAGGCATTGTCAAAAGAAACATGAAAACCTGGCTTATCCTTGTCAGGACCCTTTAACTCGGGAATCTCATCATCGAATAGCTCAACCTCTATGTCATCTGGCCCTTGAGTCCTCTGTTTTTTATTAGGGTGAGATTCTTCATCAATGTCCATGACCTCCTGGCTTCCTGAGGGGTGTTCTTGTCCCTGTTCTTCTGTCCCAACCGACACATTATCTCCTTTCCCTTCGGCAGCTAAGGACTCGGCCTCCATCTGTGCATCCAAAGGCCACGCATCAAGGTTAGCTTTCCATTCAATGAGGGGCCTAGGCTCATGTGTATAAGCTGTTGATTTTATTTTCTTCTTCCTACTGGTGAGGAATCCCTTAGGGTCATAGTGCCAGACGTCTCCCTGAGGGAGGTTCATCTCTTGCAGCATTTTTTCCGCAGTTGAGAGGGCATGCCTCGAATTTATGGTGAAGGGGCCAATTGAAGTTGGGAGTTTGAGGATGTATCCTTTCTTCGCACGTACGAAGTGGACGTGGTCGGCCTTCAAGGCCTGTCAGATGAATTCGAGGGCAAAGACTCTGTAATATTCCTAATTTGCGACAGCAAATTGGAATATTCTATTTTGTTTATTTTGCCACCTATAGTTTGTATGTAAATAAAAAGTGAGTAAAGAGGGTCTAAACTCACTTAAATGAAATAAGACATCCACCTAGTAGCACAACGTTGTGACTTAAGTGGGAGTCAAGGGGGACCCAACACCACGTGGAGGAGGGGGCCTATGTACACTCTAGAAGTTTCTCCAAGCTTCTACGCAGATAAGGATGAGAATGTGGATAAGGATGAGGATGTGGAGGAGAGAGAGAGGCTACATTGGGTTTTGGAGGGAAACCAACACTATAAAATATGGAGGAGCCTCCTCATTTCATGCATGCTTGGATTCTTAGATTATTGATTATTGAGTGAGACATTTGTCTTTCTTTGGCACGCTGGCTGTTTAGCCTGTCTGCTGCACTGTTTAGTGCACCGAGTGTCTCCGTGCGGAGATCTCACCCTTAGCCCTGGGGGACTTCGAGTGTCTGCTCGGGCAAGGTTATTTTCTTAGCATCATCCTCCAGGACAGCGTTATTGCTGCAGTAGCGTAATACTGTGTTGTAGGGTGTTGCGGTGGTGACTTTACGACACCACTTCCTACTCTTGTTTTTCAGAGGGAGAGTTTCTCTTTCCTTTGGAGGATCAGATTGGGAGATATTGGAGCTGATTTGTATATCTTGGCATCAGGCCAATAGTTATTCTGCCTCTACTGCACAGTGCCTCTCAGTATCTGCGTTGTTTTCATGGTATATTTGCAGTGAGGGTTTGCAGGTTGGTTTGTGAGTAAGATCTCAAGTGTAAGGATCAGCCTTCCACTTTGGAGATCTATTGGAGGAGGTCTATTTCAGTTTCTCATCATCTTCAGCGTTCTCTATTTGGTTTCAGTTTAGAGTTGCAGTCTCTGCCCAGCAACTCCGGCATTTTTGTCGTATTGTGCATTTCAACCAATCCCTTGGAGGATTGAGATATTTTTGCTTATAAGGGTTAGAGCTTTGCTCCCCTATTGTATTTGGGCCATCTATTGTCATATCCATGTGTTGACACTATTTTAGAGCGGCATTATATCATGTACAACATTTTTCATAGCCTGGGTTTGTGCAGAAATAGCAGTACTTTTCATGTTTATGTACATGTGTTGTGGAGGCTTGCATTTCTTCTCTTAAGAGGTTGTTTCCTCAAGATTTCTACTCTCTTCTGTTGCTATACATTATTATTGGCTATATATGCATCTTCTGTCTCACAGCTACTGCAGAAAACGCTGTAGGGTTTCTGGATTATTTTCTTGTCTTGCGGCACCTATATCTTGAGGGGTTTTCTATATAAAATTGTTGTTTAACCTTGCTGAAAGCCTATGCCTTGTACTCAAACTCATTCTATGATTATTCATAGTGTTATACATCATATTCCTTCAGACAATACGCTGCCCTTGCTTCAGCAAATTTCTGCATATTCAAATTCTTGGGAAATCAGGGTTTTTATTGACTAGTCGGGAAGGAGGAACTGTTTAATATAGCAAAACGCCTTTGTTTGAGCTGAAATTCGACATGGACGTCCCTCTTGACCTATTCTAACATATTCCAGAACCTTGACCCGTCATTATACGCAGATTTCCTTATTCACTCATCTTAGGGCCAAAATCCTCACTTTTCCCCACCTTTTTGCCCTTAAAAGCTGAGTAAAGGTTGCTGCTGCTATTTATTTTGGTTGCTGAACATTTTCAGAGATAGTATATGATATCTGAAGCCCTCATACCTGAGGAATGCGTTTTTCAGGCATGATCTGCTGAAGAATCCATTATTGGGAATACTACAAACTCGCATAGCTGGAAACACCGGCAGGTGGTAGGGAGGTACCTCTGCACCGTAGACTCTGATCTCGGTATGGTCATCAAACAAATACCAGTCCCCTGTGCAATCCTCCTCGTTAAATTGTAGCCAGTCCTTCTGCTCAAGAAAGATTCTAGGCGGAGGGCTATCATGTATAATGGCATAAGCTATGGACATGAACTCATTAATAAATTTTTCATACCCCTTCCCCTCTGGCTGTCGGCGAACTGTCGTAGTCCACTTGAAGGCGATTCTGGGTTGGGCATTTATCCTCGAGAATCTACTCAAGCTTAGACTTTCAAATCTATTTGCGTGCTCGAATAGGAACAAGTAAAACACAAGGGAACAGTACTTGAAAGAACCAACCAAGGAAATTTCTTGAAACTGAGCCTGGATAGCCGAAGCTAAGAAAGAGGGGATATCCAAAAGGTGTCCGCCTGCATCATGAGCCATAGAAAAGCTATGCCCTCTTTAGTCACCTGACCAACCTCCTCAGACCCTAACAGCCCCTAGATGAGTGCTAGGACGGGTTGTACATTGGTTCGGAAAGTCGACAAGGGAACAGAGTCTGTGAGCGGGAAAGATGACAAGCGGAATCTGAGAGGAGGCTGAGGAAACCGCTTTGCTTTTCCCAGGGTAGCTTTGAAAAATGACAGGAGAGGGAGGCCTCGGAGAATTCAACATAATCCTGGCTGGGAGGGTAGCGAATGGCTTTCCTTATGAGTTGGGGCGTAATGCGAGAAATCTTATTGCCCTGGGTAGAAAGAAAAATGTCTCTGCGCTCGTCATAGGCCTCCCCAAGCCAACTATTGAACTCGGGAACAGGGTACGTGGTTGGAGCAATTTGGTAATACAGACCTGACTCAACGACCCTAAACATGTCCTCGCCTTTTCGATGACAGTCGAAAAGCTCGGCTCTGGTGCGGGCTACACTAAACGGGTAGACTGGGTCATGAATTCGTGCATGGGCATCAATGAGGTGCTCGAGTCCAGCAGCAGCCCTGACCTCGCGGGCTTGTGGGGTTTCAGGCGCAAACTTCTTGGTTTTTGTTTTCCCCATGACCATTTGAAAATAAAAACAGAAGGGAAATAGCAAGACGGAAAAACAACTAAATACCTGAGAGTAGTGAGGTAGCCAAGGCGAAAGCGACGCGGGTTTCAAAACGACCTTGCACTTGAATTTTAACCTGTTCTGCGTGAAAGGTCGGTTAATAACCAGTAATTTACACAGTCGAGGATAAAACAAGCTTATATTAGACTGGGTTTTACGGAGTACGAGACAGGGTGACAGTTGTGGGCTGGCGTCATAAGGACGCCGACAATGGGACACGTGGCGCCGAGTGATTGGCTGGCAGCAGCCGAGTTGGTGGAAGCCACGTGCCAAACTAAGCAGGTACCGACCTTCGTACCACCATCCTAGACTTACCTTACCACTTTATTTACCTGCGCCAACTGTCATCATTGGTGGGCCCCTCTTGAACTTCGGCGGGGCGCATAGGAGTTTTCCGGCCCATTTTCTAACCCCACGAAATGCTTGCGATTGGCCCAAAAGAAAGGTGACGTCACCATTTCTGGGGGCCCAACTTCGGCCTTCGCAAGACTCTTTTAAGGCCGACGGAAAACCTTATCCGCAAGCTCTATGACTCCTGGTTCCGCCACGGAGCCATGAGCGCTGCTTCTTGCTGTATAGTAGCCCCGCTACATCAAGTCACCGCGCCTGTCCTTCAGTGACCTTCTCTGGCAGACCTTCACCTCTTATTGGTCCACCATCCTTCTTAGCTTCTCGGTTTTTATACTTTAGCCGGTTCTTTTGTTTGTTAGATGACTAAACAACATTGGCTCCACTTGGGGACAGCACGCTCTCTCCCGAGGGTGTCAAGAACTTCGCAGACCATCTGCATGCACGTTAGTAAGTATGTTTGGGGCTCCTTCAAAATTTCAAGTATTTCTGTGATGAGTTTAAACAAAAACAGATGCGGAAACTTAAAACGAAATATATACAGTATGGAGGATATATACGACAGGCCGCTGAGGCCACTATCAGTATTGGAAGTAAGGCTTCAGGAATTGCCCATTCACGGGCGCTTCGATAAGATCGCCTTCCAAATTCTCTAATACGAAAGTGTTGTTGCCTTTGACCTCAACAACTTTGAACAGTCTGAACCATAGCGGGTTGAATTTTCCATGTTTGCCCTTGCCTGCCCTTCTGACGTCCCACCTCAGCACCAATTCCCCGGCCTATAATTCTTTATCTTTTGCTCGCTGATCAAACAAGAATTTCATTTTTTCTTGATAGTCAGACAACCTGGTGTTTACTTGGGCTCGGGTTTCTTCCAACTCGACCAGCTGGTTCATTCTCCCGATGAGATCATTAGGTTCCTCCTCACTATCTTGTAGGAACCTGGCAACAGGTAAGGCGAGTTGGATGGGGAACATAGCTACTCAGCCATTTACCAGTTCGTAAGGGGACTTTCCTGTGGACCTCTTGCTGGTAATACGGTTTGCCCAGAGTGCAAATTTAAGTTGGGAGTCCCAATTCTTCTGGTTCTCGCTTATGGTCTTCTTCAGAGCCTTCACTAAGGTTTTATTCGACGACTCAGCCAACCCGTTCCCCTGAGGGTAGTAGGCCGTAGAGTGTCCCAAAGTGATGTTATATTGTTGACAGAAATTAATGAATTTGGCTGACTTAAAGGCCTGAGCATTATCCGTGACGATCTTGACCAGGCACCCGAACCTTGCTATTATATTTTCTTCCATGAATTTGATCACCACTGCATCCGTGGCATTTCTAGCGGGTATTGCCTCAACCCATTTGGTAAAGTAGTCAGTGGCGATGAGGATCCATTTGTGTTGACTGCTGGATGCGGAATGGATTTCCCTAATAAAATCAATGCCCCACTGTCGAAACGGCTCTTCAATATGCACTGGTATCAGTGGCAGAGGAGCGAACTTTTGCTTCTCTGCGAACATCTGACATTTTCCGCATGCTTGGACACGAGCATGAACGTCTCCAAATAATCGGGGCCAGAAAAAACCTGCTTTGAGAATTTTGTGAGTTGTGGATCTCTAGCTATAATTCCTGCCACATATGCCCTCGTGAAACTCAGCCATTATCTCGTCCACCTCTGGCTCTGTAAGACATAGTAACAGGATCCCTGAAGGGTCCCTCCAATACAATCGTCATTAGTTATGGTGTACTTCTGGGATTTTAGTCTCAAAGTACGGTACTTTGCCTTGTCAAAATTTAGGGGGCATCTCAGAGTAAGGAGGTACTCCACGACATCTTTGTACCAGGCATTGAGGAGGTATTTCATATGTGTCTTCTGCGCCGTGGTTTCTACTCCGGGCTGCACTTCCGTACCCTCTGGTACTTCTCCCCCTTCCATGGACAAATTTATACCCAATGCCTGGCAATTGGACTCAAATAATATTGTTGCCAACCCCTGTCCTTTAATGAGCTTTGTAGGTCTGATATCCAGTTCAAACTCTTGAATTTTGGCAATCCATTTGCCCCTCTTACCTTCACTATGTCCCTGAATTAAAATATCATTTACCGCAGTTGTGGGGACGAAGGCAGTTATGGCTGACTGAAGCACATATATCCGGAAGGCTTTTAAGGATTTGACCAGGGCGTAAGCCTGCTTCTCCAGAATGTTGTATTTTAGCTCTACATCCCGCAACACCTGGCTAAAGAAGGCAATCGGTTGTTCATGCCCATTTTCATTCTTCTGCAGTAACACTGCGGCTATCGTATGAGGTGATGCAAAAGAGAATATCATGAAAGGCTTATGATAGTCAAGGCCTACCAGTACCGGTGCCTCGGCAAAAGCTTGTTTAATTCTGTTGAAAGCAGTCCTCGACTGAGAGGTCCATCTTACCTCATTATCTTTCTTAAGCATCTTCGTTATATGTCAGACTATCTCAGCATAGTTTGGGATAAACCTTCTTAAGAAGTTTATTCTTCCCAAAAACACTTGAACTTCTTTTTTATTTCGGGGCAGTGAGATACCATTGATTACTTCTACCCTCTTGGGGTCAATTTTCACTCCCTCTTTCGTTACTATGTGTCCAAGCAACTTCCCTTCTTCCAAAGCAAACATAGACTTTTGAGGGTTCAATAACAAACCATACCTGCGACATTTCTCAAAAGTCCGGAGCAAATGTTCGATGTGCTCAACATCATTTTTTGAAAACACAATGATATCATCCAGGTATATCACCACAAATTTATCTTGTTCCCCTACAAAAGCAATATCCATTGCTCGTTGAAAAGTGGCACCTGCATTGATCAAGCCGAAGGGAATCCGAGCGTACATGAAAGTCCCCCATGGCGTGGTGAACGTTGTTCTCTTCTGATCCTCGGGGAGGACTGCCACTTGATTGTATATCGAGAAGCCGTCCATCATGGACATCCGGGAAGATCCTACCACCTTCTGCAAAATGTGGTCCATCTTAGGAAGGGGGTAATTATCTTTGAGGGAAGCCCTGTTTAAATTTCGTAAATCCACACACAGCCTTATTTCTCCGTTCTTCTTCCTAACTAGAACCAGGTTGGCCACCCACTCCGAGTATCTCAGGGGGACTATAATTTTAGCCCACAACAACTTTTTGATTTCCTTTTCAATAGATGGAAGCAGCAATGGATTGATTTGCCTTAGTTTATGTTTATGAGGCTTGGCATCTCCCTTGAGAGGGATCTTGTGTTGTATGACCTCCACGTCGAAAGTTTTCAGGTCTTGATACGACCATGCGAAAACATCTTTATAAGCCTGAAACAACCGAAAATATTTGTCTCAATATTCATCCGGAACTCCCTTAGACAACTTCACTCCCTTCGAGTCTCCCTTCCATTCTGATGTTGACATCATTCACCTGATCGTCTTGTGCCCGCTTGCCGAGATTAATTGGGATATCATTTTTGTCAAACAACCTCTCGAAGGGCACAAGGCCTCTGGGGATGATATTCCCTTTTAGTTGCAGCACGCGATGTTCTGCCACTGTGTTTCTTCCCACTTGGTTTGGGGTTGTTCCTCAGGCTCTTCTTCCATAGCATCTATTACTAGATTAGAGAATTCCCCAACAGTCTCTATGAAACATTTAACTTGCTCTTCGTCTTCAAACACCTGCCAGTGTTTAACATTATCTGGGATGGAAGGGCGATAGCGTACCTCAACTTCATACCTGAGCAGTGGGTTCTGCAGCGGGCGAAAATTGCTAGCTGCAACAGCGAGCAAATCAACCATCCAATTTTGGTCTCTTGGCATGAACTGTATGTTAAAGGCCAAGAAGAAATTCTCCACCAGATCCCACACTTCATTTTTGTAGGCTCTAAGCCGAGGGTGCTTAGCGTGGCACTGATTCCTGATTTGCCTCACCACCAGTTCTGAATCCCCGAAGACTTTCAAGCTCTGAATATTCATATTTTTAGCCATCTCCAGCCCCAAGAGTAGTGCTTTGTATTCGGCCACATTGTTGGTGGCTTCATACTCTAGCTTAAATGAGAAAGGGACCAACTGTCATGTGGGTGAGATTAAAAGCACCCTAGCTCCATTCTCTTCTCTCGAATTCGCCCCATCAAAGTGTAAAGTCCATATATCCCTCTCTTCTTTACCAGAGGATTGCTTCGATTTAGAGGATGGAATGTTGCCTCCTGTAGGAAATTTTCATCCTCTTCGAACATCAAGCAAGAGAACTCACCTTCTTTTCCATACACAGGGGAATTTACTGAACCATCAGCTTTAGTAACCATCTTTACGAATCTAGACTCCCGGTATAATCTCCTTTCCTCTCCTCCGAATACTGGGATGGTAGCATAAGTGAGGTCAAGTTTAATAAACCCACCGATCTTTGAACCCCATGATCTGGACAACAGCATCTCGAAACGAGCTGAGATATCGGCAACCACAATATCCATCACCACACTTTTCACTGGAATCTGGGCCAAATTCACCACTAAATCTTTAATCATCCCCAAACACTTGACCCTCTTGGAGTCAAAAGAATACAAATCTTTATATGGACGGGTAATCTGCAGCCCTAATTGCTCCATAACAGGCAATGGCAGCAGGTTGTGTGAAGCTCCGGAATCCAGCATGCAATTGTGTGGCAGCAGATCGTGGATGACCATGGATACATAGAATGGGGGGGTTGCTGAGTCCAACTCTTCCACGTGAGGGCCTAAAACTACCATGGGTCTCTCTTCTTGGAGGTTAAGACTGTTAGGGAGCGGAACCACTCCATGAGGGAGCATGAATTGGGAGACTTGAGCTTTATAAGAAGGTTGCTTCAAAAGTTCGACTAAGGGAACTAGAATGTTAACCTTTTCTAATTCTTTTTGAAGGTTGAAAGTAGCAGGGTTCTTTTCTGTAATGGCCTACTTTGGTTGTTGTTCTTTAGGGGGAACTGGTGGTTTCATGACAGCAGTGGTAACCTTAGGATTTACGGGGGAATCAGGGACTTACTTTGAGGAAGAAGAGGCGGTGGCTTTTTGGTGCAAGGGCTCTTCTATAGGCTTTTTGCCTTTGCTGATAGTATCCGACTGAGTAGGCTCCTTTGATGGGGATTCTCCCTCCTGCTCTTGCAAATGGGTCCTCTTTCTAGAGGATCTAAGTTCATACTTCTTATGCAGCTGGGCTTGCATGAAGTCTACAAATTGCCTGTAATAGTCATCGATATCTGGGTCTTCTGTGGATACTTCTTTCTTCCCTTGCTCTTCTTGTTCTTCTTGCAAGGTAATTTCTCCATCTTCATCCTCTGAATAAGCCAGAAACTAATCCTCCTGACAGTCAAAAACTCCTTCAGCTGGTCCTTCCATTTGTCCTTCCAAATACAAAGGACGCTGGATATGATCCTGCTGCTCCTTTCTATCTCGCTGTAATATTTGCAATGGAGGTTTTCGGTACTGTGGGTTGAAACCTCGGTTAGGAGCCATTTGATTGGGTCAGGCAGTTGAGTTTTTAGTCTCCAACTCCAGCTTCACCAGCTTGTTAGAAAGGTTTTTGATCATCTTGTTCATCTCTTCTATCTTGTAGCCGACTGCTTCCCTTTCTTGGTTAGAGGAAGAAGCTTCCTCTTTACCTCTTCTCCTGAAATCGTGATCTATTCTCCCCTTAGACTTTCCTGTAGAGGCGAAGTTTGCCTCAACCTCTAACGCATCATTCTGGATCTGGCCTAGGGAGGCAGATTTCCTTTCTCTCAAAGTGAATCCAAACTCGGACTCAAATGCTCCTGCGAAAACCATCTTGGTTGCTGCTTGAGGAGGCTTCATATCAGCAAGTAGGTTATTATACAACTTATTAAACCTCTTAATAAATTCGGTTACAGGTTCATTGTGCTTCTTTTTTAATGTATTGAAATCTGTAAGAACGTAACCATGATCCCTCTTTTCCCCCCATTTTTGAGTAAAAGCATTTTCCATTTCCTTCCAGGTAGTTACTGAGTTATCAGCAAGAGTCTTAAACCACTTTCGGGCTTCTCTGTCCAAATATTAGACGAAAAGCCTCAACACTACATCCAAGTGTTCCACATTGACGTTTTCAGCGAAAGCACAAAAATCCTCAATATGCTTTTGAGCAGCACTGTTGTCCTCCCCCATGAACCGAGGCAAGAGCTTCAGGTAATCCTAAAGCATATCATTTAAGACTTGAGGCAGGGCCAATGGGGCATATCTATTAAGGAAGAAACCTTGTACAGCCATGGGAGGTGGTTGATTCTGAGGAGGGTTCTGATGGATGACAATAGGTATATGTTGGGACGCAATTTGCAAGTTAATCTGAGGAGAGCTCTGGAGTATGGTGACTTGTTTAACTTCCTCAGCTTCTGGAGTAGGGTGCAAAGATAGCCCAGAGGTATTCACTAATTCGGCCTCGTCTTTTATCTCAGTATGGTCTAGAACAGAGTTATCTGGGGGATATTCAAGAACTCGAGCTCTGGAACTAGGACCGTGGACCTGAGCCTTCTGAGATGAGGGCGGGGAATCTTCTAATGAGAATGTGGGTATGTCAGTCTGAGCTGGTTGCTTTTCTTTCCAAATTCTCTTGAATATAATTTTTTCAGGGTCAGAGACTGACGGTGTTCTCAATTGAGAGGTGTCTGACCTAAGATGTGGCTTTGTGTACGCCAGGATTGTGGCTAATTTAGCTTTAGATAACAGTAGAGTCGCCAAGGTGGGTGTTATGCAACTCTCAACCCTTCATGCTCACCTAATTGAAGGGTGGATACAATGTCGTATTCCAAGGAAAGGATTTTCAACTTCGTTCCCCGGCAACGGCGCCAAAAAGATATTGTCACTCCTAGAGATAGCCTCAAGTTGCCAAAGACCAGTGCCTAGGACATCTTAGGACATGGGGTTTTTCAAGTTATTCTACATGCTTATAAAAGGGAACCTCCTGATAACAAATGGATTAAGATAGTTTGAAAGGTGGTCCTGGATCTCAAAGAGAGAAGAGTAGTAGCTGATAACTTTGATTGTAGAGAGAAGGGCTTGCTCAGAATGGGCCTGAAGTAGTCATGAAATAGAGTTATTGCAAACAGGGCCGAATATGAAACTGATAAACAGTCATAAAAGTTAATCAGGATGACAAACTAGGTAGAATGAGTAGGAAAATCAAATTGAGGTGGGTTTAAACGGTATAAGAATCCACCCTTTATAAGACCTTAGAGGAAAGCGGTATGAAAAAAGAACTTGAAACAGAGATCGTGCCTCGAGCTATATTTAAGGTGCTACTATAATTTATGATATGAGTACCATTGGAAGATAAATCCATACATAATCCATAGAACACCCACATTCCGAAAGCGACGATAACCAGAAAGAAAATCAGAGTGAAATGATCATTAAACTAAGCAAACATATAACACATTGAAGAGATAAATATTGTTCATCCATTTCATTAGGAATCCGTCGTTGCAATAAACAGACGTTATATAATTCTTCAAAATGGCTCTTCAGATATACATTGAGAGCAGAACCCCAAAACTACAAAACATGATACGCAGACTACACACTTCTTCTGGCAAAAAATTCAGAACCTTTACTTAGTCTACAGTTTGGTCTTTTATAGTGTTTTACATGGACATTCAGACCAGCTATTTTGGGACAAAATTTTCTCTGGTGATACGGCAGTTTTCAATCCTAATCAAAATTGATGAGGCATAATGACATATCATCCTAAACAGCATGGTTTGACACAAACTGTAACAAGAACATAACAGAAAATAGAAAACATAAAGAGTGCATAGGGTGAAATCGAGATTTCACCCATTTTTACATTACACGGAAATTGGAAAATCAAAAGTTTAAAACAGGCCGCGTGGGCCAAATCACGATATCCATCATTTGTTGTTACGCCGAGGAGTACCTGAGCTTTCTGGACGACATGGCCAAGCTAAAGATGAGGAGGATCTGAGTGGACGAAGTAGAGGAGGTAGTAGTTGCTGTGAAGTAGAAGAGACTGGCGGATTCACATACTCACAACACTTTTGCCACAAAGTTTCTCCGGTTGATGGTATTGTGTTGTAGGCCTCGAACAAAGTCTACATGTTAGTCAGCTCCGTATAATCCACGCGGACGGCAAGGAATTTCTTCACCTGACAGATAAGGAATAATTCTTTGCGTAGTGCAACTAATATGGTCTCCGCCTTTAGCCGGGTTGTTTTCTCCAACGATATATCTGCATTACACATGATTTTTGACATCTTCTGATCATAGGGCGTTATTTCATATAGAGCGCCTAACTGTGGATCCCAGCATGGTGGGAGGCCAGCTTCTACCAACTTTCCCCACTCTTGGTCGAACTTCTCCACTCCCTTTGATACGAGCGCCGAACAACCCAGCGTATTTGTGCATGCAGTTTCTTTCTCAATTACTCTCCAGACCTCCATAACTGTCCTGAAACGGTCAAATATTCCCTGTGCATGCAATTCTTCAGGGGAGAGTTCATTGAGTTACCGGATATACTTCTTCGCCATGGTGGTCTTTTCTTCCCCTGCTCTACGTCCAGCCTGCAATTGAGTTTTAAACTCGTGAATTGCGATCTTCTTGTCATTTATCAATATGAGGAGGTCCCAATGCAGCTTAACCTCTCCTATGATCTCTGCCCAAACAAGATGCCTTGCTTCCACGATTGACATATTACCCTTGATCTGCCCCTTTAAGTCTTTGATGGACTTATCCTGCTCCTGGGCTTCTTTGCAAAGATTTTCTACCTCTTTTTGTAGGGATGTCGTCACCTTCTGGTTTGCTGCTAGAGCGACCTCAGACTCCTGTAGGAGTCGGCGAAACGTGCAGGCCTCATCCTCCGACACCCTTAAATCGAACAGGGCCTTGGTAAGCTGTTCAGGGGCCGTCTCGGGATAACCTAATATAGGGACCACGCATGTATGTTGGTCCCATTTGACTTGCCATTCTGACAACCTTTGTTTAAGTCCGGCAATCTCCGTGTCCTTCTAGGCATTCTCTTCCTGTTGCTTGGCAAGTGAGTCAGCGAGAGCCGTTTTCTCCTTCTCTACCTGGACGAGCTCCTCCGTCTGTACATGTTCCTCACGAGACATGTTCAGCTTTCATTTCAGCTCCTGGTTTTCCACTTCTACCTTGGTAAGAAGGTTTTGCAGTGCTGCAATATTATCAGCCCCCTTTCCTCTTATCGATCTCTTGAGGTTCTCCAACTGGGACGCGATGGCTCTGGCGCTAGTCTTCTCTCTTTTTTGGTGCTCTATTACCAGCTTGAACCTCTTTTCGAGCTTCTTTAAGGCCACTGCATGTTTCACCACCTCGGTCTGTAGCATATCCCTAATACACTGGTGTAAATCTAGCTTGTCTAGTAGAGGAATGTTGCTTAGGTTAAAGATTATTTCCAAAGCTCTGTATTGGGCTCTAGAACCAGAGGGCTGCAACGCTGCGTGCTGGATGGCTAATATAAGTTGTTCCTTATCCATATCTAGCACTGAAGAAAGCCTAGAATGGTGCTTATCTACGAACTCTGCCAGTTCGGCCCTCAGTTTTCCCCTGGCGAATCTGTTTCTGGTATTGATCTCCTCTCTTGCCTTCTGCTTGTCCACCGCGATTGCCTGCGAAAGTTCTGAAGGGGCTGACAAGGAGGCATTGTCAAAAGAAACATGAAAACCTGGCTTGTCCTTGTCAAGACCCTTTAACTCAGGAATCTCATCATCGGATAGCTCGACCTCTATGTCATCTGGCCATTGAGTCCTCTGTTTTTTATTAGGGTGAGCTTCTTCATCAGTGTCCATGACCTCCTGGCTTCCTGAGGGGTCTTCCTATCCCTGTTCTTCTGTCACAACCGACACATTATGTCCTTTCCCTTCGGCAGCTGAGGACTCGGCCTCCATTTATGCATCCAAAGGCCACACACCAAGGTTAACTTTCCATTTAATGAGGGGCCTAGGCTCATATGTATAAGCTGTTGATTTTATTTTCTTCTTCCTACTAGTGAGGAATCCCTTAGGGTCATAGTGCCAGACGTCTCCCTGAGGGAGGTTCATCTCTTGCAGCATTTTTTCCACGGTTGAGAGGGCATGCCTCAAATTTATGGTGAAGGGGCCAATTGAAGTTGGGAGTTTGAGGATGTATCCTTTCTTTGCAGGTACGAAGTGGACCTGGTCGGCCTTCAAGGCCTGTCGGATGAATTCGAGGGCAAAGACTCACATAGCTAGAAACACTGGCAGGTGGTAGGGAGGTACCTTTGCACCGTAGACTCTGATCTCGGTATGGTCATCAAACAGATACCAATCCCGTGTGCAATCCTCCTCGTTAAATTGTAGCCAGTCCTTCTGCTCAAGAAAGATTCTAGGCGGAGGGTTGTCATGTATAATGGCATAAGCTATGGACATGAACTCATTAATAAATTTTGCATAGCCCTTCCCCTCTAGCTGCTGGCGAACTGTCGTAGTCCACTCTAAAGACGGTTCTGGGTTGGGCATTTATCCTCGAGAATCTGCCAAGCCTAGACTTTCGAATCTATCTGCGTGCTTGAATAGGAACAGGTAAAACACAAGGGAACAGTACTTGAAAGAACCAACAGAGGAAATTTCTTGAAACTGAGCCTGGATAGCCGAAGCTAAGAAAGAGGGGATATCCAAAAGGATGTCCGCCTACATCATGAGCCATAGAAAAGCTATGCCCTCTTTAGTCACCTGATCAACCTCCTCAGACCCTAATAGCCCCAAGATGAGTGCTAGGACGGGTTGTACATTGGTTCGGAAAGTCGACAAGGGAACAAAGTCCGTGAGCGGGAAAGATGACAGGCGGGAATCTAAGAGGAGGCTGAGGAAACCGCTTTGTTTTTCCAGGGTAGCTTTGAAAAATGACAAAAGAGGGAGGCCTCGGAGAATTTAACATAATCCTGGCTGGGAGGGTAGCGAATGGCTTTCCTTATGAGTTGGGGCGTAATGCGAAAAATCTTATTGCCCTAGGTAGAAAGAAAGATGTCTCTACGCTCGTCATAGGCCTCCCTAAGCCAGCTAATGAACTTGGGAACAGGGAACGTGGTTGGAGCGATTTGGTAATACTGACCCGACTCGATGACCCTAAACATGTCCTCGCCTTTTCGATGATAGTCGAAAAGCTCGGCTCAAGTGGGGGCTACACTAAACGAGTAGACTGGGTCATGAATTCGTGCGTGGGCATCAGTGAGGGGCTCGAGTCTAGGAGCAGTCCTGACCTCGAGGGCTTGTGGGGTTTCAGGCGCAAACTTCTTAGTTTTCTTTTCCCCATGACCATTTGAAAATAAAAACAGAAGGGAAATAGCGAGACGGAAAAACGACTAAATACCTGAGAGTAGTGAGGTAGCCAAAGGGAAATCGACGTGAGTTTGAAAACGACCTTGCACTTGAATTTTAACCTGTTCTGTGCGTAAAGTCGGTTAATAACCAGTAATTTACACAGTCGAGGATAAAACACGCTTATATTAGACCAGGTTTTACGGAGTACGAGACAGGGTGACAGTTGTAGGGCTGGCGTCATAAGGACGCCGACAATGGGACACGTGGCACCGGATGATTGGCTGGCAACAACCAGGTTGGTGGAAGCCACGTGCCGAACTAAGCAGGTATCGGCCTTCGTACCGCCATCCTAGACTTACCTTACCACTTTATTTACCCGCACCAACTATCATCATCAGTGGGCCCCTCTTGAACTACGGCGGGGCGCATAGGAATTTTCGGGCCCATTTTCTAACCCCGCGGAATGCTTGCGATTGGCCCAAAAGAAAGCTGACGTCACCATTTATGGGGGCCCGACTTCAGCCTTCGCAAGACTCTTTTGAGGCCGACGGAAAACCTTATCCGCGAGCTCTATGGCTCCTGGTTCCACCGCGGAGCCATGAGCGTTGCTTCTTGTTGTATAGTAGCCCCGCTACATCAAGTCACCGCGCATGTCCTTTAGTGACCTTCTCTGCCCTTTATTCGGTCCACAATCCTTCTTAGCTTCTTGGTTTTTATACTTTGGCCGCTTCTTTTGTTTGTTAGATGACTAAACAACAACAGGTATGGTCACTATGCTCAAGATTTTCCGGAAAAAAGGAATGCTCCAAGGTCCAACTACAACAACAATTGTGGCTTCTACAACAACAGGTTCAATAATAGAAGAAGAGGATATGATAGAAGAAGAGGTGATGATGGAAGAAGAAGAGATGCTCCTGATGATCATGAAGAAGGCCATTTTCCTCAAAAGAGGCCAAGGAACTCTAGGAATGGAAAAAATGCAGCTGCTACTCAATTTGAATATATTCTTGTTTCTGCTCTTTCTATTTCTTCTCCTCCAAATTCGTGTGATGGTTGGTAGATATTGGGGTTTCTAGACATTTTCTGGGTATCGTGAAGTCCTCTCAAATCTGGTTGAGAGGGAAACTAATCTAAAGATCATTCTTGGAGACAACTCTACCCATCCTGTGAAGGGTTTTGGTTCTGTTAAATGTCATTTGGACTCTAGGGAATCCGTTCTTCTTCATGATGTGATGTATGTTCTGCGACTAAAGAAGAATCTGGTATCTATATCTGCTTTGGAAGTCAAAGGAATGAGAGTAGTTTTTATAAAAGGAAAGGTCCTCACCTAGCCCATGGAATCTCGCATGACGGACGCTTTCACCCTAGGATCTAGAATTAAAGGATTCTATAGAGTCAATGGAAGACCATTGTGAGCACTGGTACATGACATCAATCATCAAAGTGAGCTATGGCACTAGAGGTTTGCACATCTACATTATGAAGCCCTGCCCAAAGTTAGAAGGATGGTTTCTGGAATGGTTGATGTTCAATCTAGCCATGATGGAGTATGTCCGGGATGTGCCAGTGGAAAGAAGTCTAGGGGACCATTCCCCGCTAGCAAAAGCAAGACTAGTGATATTATGCAACTCATTCATTATGACTTATGTGGACCCATGCATGTGCACTCCCTTGGTGGCTACCTTTATTATATAATCTTTGTTGATGACTTCTCCAGGAAAACATGGATATTCTATTTGAAGCACAAGGATGAAGCATTTGATATGTTCTAGGATTTCAAGGCATTGATAGAGAATCAAACATGGAAGAGAATCAAAGTGTTCAAGTCTGACAATGGTGAAGAATATACTTCGAATGAGTTCGTTGACATTTCCAAGAAGGTTGGAATCAAGAAAGAGACCATTGTACCTTATAATCCCGAACAGAATGGTTTCGCTGAAAGAAAGAATAGGTCCAAAATGGAAGTTTCCTGAGTCATGCTACATAAAATTTGTTGAAGTTTCTTTGGGGAGAAACCACTAATACAGCGGTCGACGTTCAAAACATGGTTCCTCATCAAGCCCTGGGTGACAAAACTCCCAAAGAAGTTTTCACAAGTATGAAGCCCGATGTTGGACATCTGAGGATATTTGGGGTCCCCCTGTATTTTCATGTGCCGAAGGACAAGAGGAACAAACTGAAAGCCACCAGAAAGAAAGGTACATTTGTTGGATATTGTGAAAATTCTAAAGCCTTTAGAATATATATATTTGGTCAAAGGAAAATCAAGTTTAGCAAGGATGTGACTTTCGATGGAGATGTTTCCCTTGGAAAAGCAAGGGACCTTCCTCCGCCTCCTCCTGTTGAGAAGAAGGATGATGACATGGACCTACTAGAAGGTCCTTCTCTGCCGGAATCTAAGAAGGATATTGTTGATGATCCCATGGAGTCTATGGACCCCTTGGATCCTCCTCCATGTGATCCCCCTACCAGAAAGAGACCCCTTTGGCTTCAGGATACATTACAAGATGCTAAAAGACATGTCGTTGCTAGAGGAACCTTTAGAGAAAGCAAGAAGCCATGTCGGTACCAGAGAGACGTTGTAGTTATGAACACTATCATCCAGGCTGAGCCTCCCACTTTTGAAGAAGCAGTGAAAGAGCAAGTTTGGAAGGATGCCATGGTCGAAGAGTATGAGTCTATTGTGAAGAATGATGTGTGGGAAATTGTTCCGAGACCTAAAGGAAAGTTTTTCGTGACCTCAAAATGGTTATACAAGATCAAGCATGGAGCTGATGGAAGTATTGTGAAATATAAAGCAAGGTTCGTGGCTAGAGGGTTCTCCTAAAAAGTGGGAGAATATTATGATGACATATTTGCACCTATTTCCCACTACACCACCATTAGATCGATTGTTTCCCTTGCTGCCAGTCAAGGATGGACTCTTCACCAGATGGATGTGGAGATTACATCTCTCCATGGCATACTACAGGAAGAAGTATTCATTGAGCAACCACTGGGCCTCGAAGTTCAAGACAGGAAGACTCATGTTTGCAGGTTGAAGAAAGCACTATATGGTTTGAAGCAAGCCCCCACAGCCTGGTATACTCGCATTGATAGTTACTTGGGGAAGCTTGGATTCACAAGAAGGAATGTTGATCTAAACCTCTACTTCAAAGTGGTCCAAGGTATGCCTTTAATTTTGGTTTTATATGTTGACGATCTATTCTTGATAGGTAGTGAGCCTTTGATGCTCGAGTGTAAGAGGGAGTAGGCCTCTGAGATCGAAATGAAAGATCTTGGTTTGATGCATTACTTCCTAGGATTAGAAGTGTGGCAAAAGCCCAAAGAGATTTTCCTGTCTCAAGGAAAATATGTTGTGAAATTGTTGGAAAGATTTGGAATGGTAGAATGCAAGTCCCTGACCACACCGATGGAGGTGAACTTCAAGAAGTTATGTGGAGATGTTGAAAGACCTAATTTGGCGAATCTCTCTGAGTATCGACAATTGATTGGGGCACTTATGTTCCTTGTGAACACCTGTCCGGACATATGTTTTGCAGTTAACACTTTGATCCAATTCATGACATAGACTCTTCATGCATACATGGGACGATTAAACTTGGTCTGAGGTATGTTATTGGAGATGTACGACTACATGGATATACCAATGTTGATTGGGCTAGAAATGTTATTGACAGGAAAAGCACTTCAAGATGCTTTTTTAACCTTGGATCTGTCATGATATCTTGGATGAGAAGCAAGCAAAAGTCTGTTGCCCTTAGTACTGTCAAGGCTAAGTATATTGCTGCCAGGATGGCGAGTTGTGAGGTTGTATGGTTGAGAAAGCTCTTTGGAGAGTTGTTTAAGCAGGTTCTAGATACGATTGTGATATATTGTGACAAGAGTGGGATCTGATAAGCAGATTGAGATTTGGTATCACCACATTCGATACATGGTGCAGAGAGACGAAGTGAGACTCCATCACATTTCGACTAATGAGCAAATAGAAGAAATAATCACCAAGACTTTGCCAAAAGGGAAATTCTTGGTCTTTGTTACCCACTACTTGTGGGTAGTATGCATAGGAGAAAAATTTTCTCCTAGATGGTCCTCAGCCAGCAGCCCCCAGATATCTCGATGTGCCATTTTCTCCGACCCCTGAGCCAGCCATGTGGTCCCTCGCCCATCTGTTATGAATGTTTGTTTGAAGGTGGGCCTCACGACCCCAAAGGTATGATTTTTCATTGGTTTGGTTGAGTAATCTTGTTTACTTTTCATGGGTACTTTTGGGCATGGATTGGTGGGGGGATTTGGCATAAAGAGTGGGTTAGGTCTGTATTCTTGACTCCACTACCCGATTTCGTGGTTACCCTTATATCCTAGTCCCATGGGATCTCCTTTACTAGCCATTAGCTTTAGGGATGACACTACATGGGAAATCTCGATTTTGGTTGCGTGGTCTCGCTTCCAAATACCACCTACATTACTCCCCTTCCACTCATTTTAGCCCCATTCATCTCTTCCCATCCGGGTCCACATAGGGTTAGCCTCCCTCTCCCCTTGTCCACACTTTGGGTTGGGCCTAGAACAATGCCCCAAAGGTTGATGCAGCTAAAAAGAAAAGAAAAAGCATAATTTGGCCACTCTCAACAAGAAATGTACCACAAAATGCAAAATATGGTCGGGGCATACAAATTTAGCACGTGAGCAAAAGCCAACATGAGCTCTACCCCTTATCCATGGCCATCAACCTGGTTCCTGTGGGCCTTAGTTGAGCCCCATCCATCATTAAGGAACCCATGATAGTCCTAGCCCCTAGTGGGCGATGAACTATCCCACCTTAAGAGGGTATCCACTATTGTATATTACACATCATGCTCTCATTCCCTGGAGCCCGAGCAATTATGAAGAAAAATCAATCAAAAGCAAAAGGCATATGAAGAAGGGTGGAAAAACAAAGGCCGGGGTAGCTCACGTACCACGATTTGCTCCCTCCTACACTCATATACCTAGGTGTGGGCTTCCCCTATTATAGCTACCCTTGTACCTTGACATGTGGTCTAGATGATTCCCCTGATCCCCACTCTATTCCACCATTATATCATTTGCCACCTACCACTCGAGTGATGTACCATGGACATGTCACCCCCTTTAGAGGTTGAAACCACCTAATAGGGTACTTGGTTAACCACCCTTTTGAGCTTGGAGACACTTGTACATGCCAAAGCCCACTATGGAAGGGCATGCCACCATGAAGTGCCCCATTGATTCCATGACTTGTAAGCTCTTTTACTAGATTATTCTAATGATTTGTTGTATTGTAGGGCAAGGGGACGCATTGGATCTTATGCAGGATTGCAGGTGGATCTCCATTTAGGGCTTGGTCTCCCTATACGGGGTCCTAGCCCTCCAAAGGGCCACATTGGCACTTGTAGGGTGAGTGTTGAGAGCTAAGTCACCTGATACGGGGATACGGGGATTCGAGAAATCGGATTCGGGTACAGTAACCCCCGGAACAGGATACTTCTGGGATACGATACGTTATATATTATTTTATTAAAAAAATATATATATATATATTAAAAATTAGATATTTTTTACACAAATTCATACAAAATTCATTGATTCAAACATAGACACTCATGATTCATACATGATCATTGATCATTGATACATTGATACACCATACATGATACAATTGTCAAATTTACTCAAAAAGACAAGATTGAAGATAGTAAGATACTGTAGTTTTCTCATTAAGTCATCAGAATCAAAATGTGTTACATAAGTACACTGCCAATGGCAAATAGAAATAGAAAATACAAAAAAACTACAGTCTACAAGACTACAAGCCTGAAGCCTCAATGAGTCAGAGACTTAAAGTCAATGAGTCATCAATCCTCATCATCATAATCAGCATCACTGTCCTCATCCCAATCATCATGCTCACCACTGCTCTCCTCTGGCTTTGATGCATCCTCCTCCTCTGCCATCTCTGCATCTGCTGGTGTGGAGGATGACACCTCTACTCCATCATCAAATGTGACAGGCTCTAGCACTGGTGCAAAATTTTGAGGGACAGTGCACTTACCGGATGCTCGAATCTCTTCGAAAGAACTCCCTTTCTCCTTGCTCACACTTGCTCCTTGCTCACCCTAGCTCCTTCTCACTTCACAAAATGAAATGGGTGAGAAACAATGGAGAAAAACCTCACTTTATAAAAGAAACAGCGTTTTTTTTTGACCGGCAGGTCCGGCCGTATCTGATTCACCGGGTACGGCGTATCCGTACAGGGATACGATCAGGATATGCCGTACCCGGTGAATTGGGGGCGAATCGGGTACGAATTCGTATCCGATACGGGGATTCGGGATTCGGTGACCCTTTTTGACGAATCCGGTTACTTAGGTTGAGAGCCATGGGCCTCCAACGTAGCAGAGATTACTTCATGGATCCCCAATAGCGCTCATTGATTGCTCGTGTTCCACCTTTTGGATGAGGATGATGCACCTGATTCACCATGCCCAGCCGGCTCCACACTTGCACCATACAATTGGCAGATGTTCCAGGGTCCAGAGGATGTCTCCCACTGCAGAGGTGTTGGAAAATGTAACTAGGTTCGGTCTTCATTATTGTACTTGAGTCAAATATAATATATTTGTTAGAAGAAAATGAAAAAGAATTTTATTATTATATTGAATTGACTCATTAATGCATGGGTTTCATGCTTGGGTCAATTATAGGTCAAGCCTCCATTGTAGGCTTTAAGGTATTGCCAAAGTCAAATTATGAAGACTCCTCCATCCATCAAAGTCTCCTTGCTGTTGAAAGAACCCTCATGATGTCGGCCTCCCTCAAAAGATCACATGTCAGCTTAATTCAATGACACAGCTCTTCATATATTCATGTCAGCTCATTAAAGATGCAAAAACAACTATATATGTGTGTGTAGGGTCTTCGCTCAAGAGGACAGTTCAGAGCTCGGATTTCAGAGAGCCTTTTTCGGTGAACACAGAGAAGTTCGGATATGATTTCAGAGAGATATTTCAGTGGTCTCAGAAGCAGAGGTTCAGTGATTTCAAAGAAGGTGTTTTCGGTGATTTCAGAGATGGTTTCTCAGTGGTTTCAGAGGGACAGAACTACAGAGACAAGTTTCAGAATGCGGATTTCAGTGGAGACAGTTCGGTGATATGTCATAGTGATTCGGTGTTATTTCAGTCTCACTATTTCGGTATAACCTCAGTTCGGTGCTCTTATGGTGATAAGGCCTCAGTGATATTACAGTGACTTCAGAAGGAACTCAGATTGGTTACAGAGGTAATCTCTTCAAAGACAAGTATGAAGAAGACTGACTGCTACAGGAGCAATGGAATTGAAGCATGACAAGGTTGACTTGATGGACTGAGGTAGTCTCGAGTCTGAGTTGTAAGGGTCTTGGTCGTATCATCTTTGAATCTACTGAAGGAAGAATTTGTGATTGGGTTTTCCCCTCGAGGGGGATTTTGCCCTGGCAGCGTACCTATATCTTGTGTTCTCTTCTTTTGGTGTTTGGAATTAATCTTGATATTAAGAAACAATAATTAATAAATCTAATACTAATAATGAAAACATCACAAGTTAATGTCATAATAAGGGAAATCGTTTTAACTGCCATCTCTATTGATTTTCCAACATGGTATCAGAGCTATGGTCAAAGGTTAAAGGCAGTTTAAAGAACACTCATCCATCTTTGAAAATATCTCAGTGAGAAGTTCTGTTTAGAGTGAAGATCAAGGTCCAAAGACATTTCTGAGCTAAATATTCTGAGGTATATTGAAAGGATGGAAAGCAGATTACATTAAGCCAGTTCATTCACAACTTGACGAAAAAGACAAATCAAGTAACAAGGTTTTACTCCAGTGATATCTTAGAAGAAAGAGGCCCGGGTCAATCTCAGAAGTTTTAGGCTTGTTCGATGCCATTAAAGTCTCAAAGACTATCACAGGTATCAGTATAATTACAGTGGTAAATAATCTCGATATGCCTGCAGCAATAAAATCATGGAATCTCGGTGCAACTACAGAGGTGTGATCTCAATACAGTAATGAGATCTCGGCGTTATCTCTATGAATTAGTTCTTGGTACAAAGTCTAGATACAGTGAAGAAGGCATCAGTGCTACCAAAGTGACAAAGTCTTAACAATGAGTAGGTTTCGATGAGAAGGTTTCGATAACACAAGTCTGATGCCTCCAACAGAAAAAGGATTCCGGTACTACCACTAAGATTTGGTGTCACAACAATGTGAAGGTTTCACTACAGTCAAGGGAATCTGAAGTCTGTCCTATAAAGAGCACAAGGTACCAGCTTAAGAAAATCAAGTAAGTACTATGTACTCAACAAGATACACTTGCAAAAAATCTAATAAAATCAGAGGTATGTAATTCACAAGGTATGTATATAAGCATTTGAATTTCTATTATGGTTCATATAATCCTTGCTTCTATCTAGTCTAAGATTAAGAATGTACTCTTAGAACCTTAATCCTCTCCCTCTAGGATTTACAAGAATCTAGGATTCCAAGCAAAAGTCCTTGATTAAGAGAAAGAATAACTTTTCTTAGAATTCCATCCTCCTTGGCTATGTAGGAAATCTAACCTAAGAAATTAAATCATTTTGTGATTGAATGATCGCTTCAAAGGCTATCATGAAGATCTTAAGTTTAGTAAAAGAAAAACAATCATAATCACCGCTTTTATTAAGAAACATCTCATCTGTATGTCACAATATCTTACAAAATCTCTCAATCATTTTGAAGTTTGCATTACATTACTAACATCGTTATGTCTAGCTATCTTGAATCATAGAGATTCTTGTTTAGGGAGATTCATCTCTCGATTAATCTACCCCTCTCTAAATTCTTAATTGATTTTATAGAACCCTAGACAGAATCTGTGGAAAACCCTAACCTAAGGGTATACTAATGTGGATGTTTGAAACCCTAAACTGCTTAGGGTTATTGTGAAATGTTATTTGAAGTTTTTGTTGATGATGTCATGTTTGGGATTTCGGTATGATCATGAAAACCTAACTTGTTAGGGTTGAATGATGTTTGTCTAAAACCTCAACTCGAAAATTTGGTAGCTGCAGGTTTGCTTTGCTGTGTTATGAAACCCTAGATCCTTAGGGTTTTGTTGATAAGAAAACCCCTTGTTATGTATTTAGAGTCCTAGGATTGAAACCCTAGGTATATGTCCATTTGGTTGAAACCCTAACCTGTTCTAGGACAATATATGTCTAACATATTAATATTGCCTGATATACGATGTGCTTATGATATGCTAATGAATTCCTATATTTATATATGTTGAACTAAGTATTAATGGTCATGAGTCCTAGGGTTTGGAAACAAGCCCTAGTCAAAGTTTGATGGCCTAGGATGATGTTTTGAAAATCTAGGGTTTAGCAGCTAAACCCTAGTTATAGCTAAATTCTCTAGTATGTATAACCATCTGGAATTTATTAATCTATATCGTGATTGTTGAGAATTTAAAGATGAAAATCTAGGGTGTGCATCAACCCTAGGAAATGCTAGTCATGATGTTGATTAAGTTGTGTTTGTTTTTTATTATTAAAGCTCATGTATGAAATCTACAATATGTATGGAATCTCAGTAAGGAGTCTAACATATGTATTCTGAAAGTTGTTAGATTCATTGATTTGATTTGTTTCTAGGGTTTGCTATATGAGAGAACTTGTAATTTGAAAATGAACATTAAACCTCTTGATATAATTGAGTTGATATCTGCTTGGATAAGGGGATGATCAGGCTTTGTAAATAAAACTCAAAAGAAGTTAAAGGTATTAGTATGCTAGTCTCTTTTATGATATTAAAACAGTCTTAAAAGCTTCAAGAAGTATAAGATTTTAATAGTGGCTAACCTCTGTTTCTAATACTTTATTGTGAAGTGCTGGTTAAGTTAGCAAAGGTATATCATTTTTCAAGTCAAAGATGATCAAGTAAAGTTACTGGATAAACATGATAGAACAGAACATCTGAGTATCAAGGATTAGCCTCACACAAAAAATTCTTCACTGTCGGGAAGAAGTAGTAGAACTCCTTAAGCTAGAGCCTGAATAACCTCCTCAGATAAGACTGGGCTGAAAATTATTCCTTTCAGATGTGAATGATTGATCCCTCTTAAGTGAAGAGTAATAGATTAAATATAACTCTCACCTCTATATGTTTGTGCACCTATCCATAATTTAACCTAGAAGTTTCTTAGTAAGGTCAGTGATGAGATGAGGGAAGGAAATTGCAGTGAATATTGACTCTGAGTGTTGGTTCAGTAATATGCAAGAATCCTAATTCAAGAATAATGTCTTCATTATGATGGAGGTAGGGAAAGAAACACATGATTTGATAACTCTCTCATCAAACATTTGTCAATATCCCATTTATGGAAAGATGAGGAAGAACACCTGTCATGACAATTGGTTTGTATTGATTTATGTGAGCATGGAAAGTTTTATTAATCGCTATGCTGGTGTTGTGAATCTCTCGAAGGCTATACACTGAAACCAATCTGGGCTGATTAGAGATCTCAATATCTTGCTCACTGGACTAAGGAGGCTGATACTGGAGGAAGCATTTCTGATACATCTACAACACTTTGTGTTGATGTCTAAGTCCCAAAGTTGAAAAGGTAGTGTTGATTATTGAGCTCTATTTTTGGATACACACCTGGATCTTTGGGTTGGTGGTTAGCAAGTAAGCCCGATGGTACCTAGAGAGGTTGAAAGCTTGAGTCCATCGTATTCCTACCCGGATAGATTGCCCTGGTCAGGAATCTAGTCTGTGGCATTACGGTGCCTAAATCGTTGAAAGACCAATGGATAGATTGCTCTGGTCAGGAATCTAGACCATGGCATTGCGGTGCCTAAACTTCTTCATAGATGATGTGGTTTGAGATCTTCCATGTACCTCTTTAGTTATATGTAAATATGAATACCTCCCTAGTTAAGAGGGAGTGTTGGAAAATGTAGCTAGGTTCGGTCTTCAATATTGTACTTGAGTCAAATATAATATATTTGTCAAAAGAAAATGAAAAAAAAATATTATTATTTTGAATTGACTTATTGAAGCATGGGTTTCATGCTTGGGTCAATTATAGGTCAAGCCCCCATTGCAGGCTTTAGGTTATTGTCAAAGTCAAATTATGAAGACTCCTCCATCCATCAAAGTCTCCTTGTTGTTGAAAGAACCCTCATGAAGTCGGCCTCCTTCAAAAGATCACATGTCGGCTTAATTCAATGACACAACTCTTCATATATTCATGTCGGCTCATAAAAGATGGACAAACAACTATATATATATGTGTATAGGGTCTTTGCTCAAGAGGACAGCTCAGAGCTCCAATTTCAAAGAGCCTTTTTCGGTGAACACAGAGAAGTTCGAATATGATTTCAGAGAGATATTTCGGTGGTCTCAGAAGTAGACGTTCGGTGATTTCAGAGAAGGTTTTTTCGGTGATTTAAGAGATAGTTTCTCGATGATTTCAAAGGGACATAACTACAGAGACAAGTTTCAGAATGTGGATTTCAGTGGAGACAGTTCGGTGAAATGTCACAGTGATTTGGTGCTATTTCAGTCTCACTATTTCGATATAAACTCAATTCGGTGCTCTTACAGTGATAAGGCCTTAGTAGTATTACAGTGACTTCAGAAGGAGCTCGGATTGGTTGTTGAGGTAATCTCTTCAAAGACAAGTATGAAGAAAAATGACTGCTACAGGAGCTATGGAATTGAAGCATTACAAGGTTGACTTGATGGATGGAGGTAGTCTCGACTCTGAGTTGTAAGGGTCTTGGTCATCTCATCTTTGAATCTATTGAAGGAAAAATTTGTGACTGGGTTTTCCCCTCAAGAGGGGTTTTTCCCTGGCAGCGTGCCTATATCTTGTGTTCTCTTCTTTTGGTGTTTGGCATTAATCTTGATGATAAGAAAAGATAATTAAGAAATCTAATACTAATAATGAAAACATCACAAGTTAATGTCATAATAAGGGAAATCGTTTTAACTGCCATCTCTATCGATTTTCCAACAAGAGGGCGAGCTTATATCATCATTCTAGCCCTTACAGATGGTCTACAGGCATATTCGATCCATTTGGAGACCCATGAGACGTCCTTGTGCCCCCACACCCACTTGGGAGCACCATAGGTTCTTGTTTGGAAAACAAGGGGCCAACCCCTTGTCCACTATGTTTGGAGCCCATTTTTACATCATGGCACCCTTTGTACCTCATTAGGCCTCCTCAAAGGCCCAACGACTTACTTTGTTCATCATTCGACCCTCTTGAAAGGTTTATCTTTACATTATTAAGATATTTGGTTGGCTTGTCACCAAAAGTATTGTTATTATGCACATTATTTTATTTTAGGGGCTTAATTAGTCCAAATAAGCGAAATCGAACTCATTAAAGATTGTATAAATAGATGAGAGATCATTCATTCTCTCATCATCACTTGGATTCGGTTATGTGCTCTTGTGAAATTTTCGCTATCCCTTTTAGAGGACGAGTTTGGATGTTATGGATGAATTTTGATGTTTGGATTTCTCTATCTTGTCTTGGAGCTTCATTATTGGCATACTTTGATGATTGGATATACTCTTTTATACATGTAAGTACTCTTTTAATGCTTATTCTTGTCATTTAGTTTTGTCACATGAATGTTGTTGGGATTTTCGATATACAAGTCTGAAATTTACTGTTGCTCTATATGAAATTGTGGGAATTTTTGTTCTTTATAATGTTGCATCGTGTCATGGGCCATGTATGAATGGGTGAATGTTCCTAGAGATAATATATGTTAAATATATCTAGATAAGTCATCATTTATTGCAAACTGAAGTATAAAGTCCTTGCAACAGTTATTCTCATGTTCTAAATGCCATGCGAAGTTGTTGAAGGCCTCCTTGATTGGGTGAATTCTTCCCAAACCATAAATTCGCCTTAACTCCATCTCTCCCAAAGGACAAGGCACTATTCCCCATTGGTGACCATTTTCAACGCTTATTATTTTCACCTCCCTCTTTTTCTATGCCTAGACTACATATGTCACATAGGGAATCCATTATATCACAATCTAGCCATCCAAACACTTCGATTTTTGGTCCACAACTGCGTTGGGGTTTGCTCTAGAGGCCCTCCAAATTTGAAGCAAATGTGGTGGTGGGAGCTAAGAGATATGGCAAGCCCTAGCTCAGGGACCATTTCTTACCCTAGTTTTCCCTTGGCTAATGTCCTCATTAGGATCATTGCATTAAATCTTCAAAAGAAGATTCTTTCCTTGATCCTCTTCGCTTCCCTAATTAGGTCAAGTACATCCTTAGTTGATCAACTCCATACCCTTGACCTAATTTTAGGTCCACTTGGCCCTTTGTGGTCTCGCAACTTGTTGACTCCAATTCCACAAAGATCACTTAGAAGCCAAGCATTCATAGGGCCTTTTGAGTCTAGGGGCTTCCTTGATATGATATACTCTCAAACCAAACTTCAAAGACCCTCTTAGCCCTTCCTAGAGAGCCTATCACCTTTCTTCTCGAGCAAGCAAACCATACAATTGAGACTCTCTTCTAAATAGGCCTTAGGAATCGCTCCTTATCCTTTCATTGACTTACTCATCTTGTGATTCCCTTTATACTGGGTCTCCTCCCATCGGTGAAAGTCCATAAAGAGCAGGGAGTCGTAGTTGAGGTCACAGTGGGTTATCGCTCCATTGTTTTCCTTGACCTAGTAGTTGCCCTTTAGGATCCCCTCCTAAGACCCCTGCTAGTTTGAGCGATAACATTTTGTCGCCATTGCCAAGGACACGAGACGTGTGTCTTACTCCTCATACGACATTATTAACATATCATTTTGGTGACTCCAATGGAAGAATGAAACCCTAGTTTTTCATTGAACTTTAAGGTTGTTGCTTGTAGGGTGGAGCAAGCATTTGTCTAGGCATTTTTAAATTCACCCTGGTGACTACTATATAATTTACATGTATATCCCAATAAGATGTGTTTCTTTGATGACTTTCTCGCTTTGGACATCACTATCACCCTTGGGCACCCTAATCATGTCACAGGAAGGATGGTACGTGGGGTGCCCGTGTTTGATGGTGATCCACAATCTGCAATTGATCTTGTTGAAAGATTTAAGGCACATGCTTCAAAGGAGAAAGTGGTCCACCAGGATGCCCTTATGTTGTTTTTCATGGGATCTCTCTATGGTCATAACTCATGGTTGCAAAATCACGAACCTAGGAGCATCTCATCTATTTCGAAATCCTTTCATAGATTTCTTAAACATTTCCAAGTGTGCCCCACATCAAACATTCAAGAGGAAGCCTTCACTGAGCATGATGAGCAATAAAGGGGGTCCTCATGGGATCTCTCTATGGTCATAACTCATGGTTGCAAAATCACGAACCTAGGAGCATCTCATCTATTGCAAAATTCTTCGATGGATTTCTTAAACATTTCCAAGTGTGCCCCGCATCAAACATTCAAGAGGAAGCCTTCATTAAGCATGATGAGCAAGAAAGGGGGTCCTCCCTGGATCCACATGACGAAAAATGGGATGGTGAGTTTGTTGAAGCTGAAGTTAGGGCTATCCCTATCTTTCCCAAGGATACTATCTCTAATGATCTACCCTTTGAAAACCTTGGAGAAGGTGATCCCACACCCCCTTCAAACATTCATATTAATGATTACTTATATACTAAAGAAGGAAAGTGGGGGGTCCATGGAGGTCGTTTTGACAAGGACCCTACCTATGACACCGATGACGATGATATCGATAGGACCCTTGTCTTTCCTCACAATCCGGGGGTTCTAGTTGAGTCTCGTCTGGACCCTTTCCTCAACCCTTCTTACACTATCACTAATAATGAGGAATCCTCCATCCCTCCCAAGTATGATCATCATGGAAAACCTACTTGTGTTTCTCCATCTCATAATTCTCCCTTTTCTACTAATCATAACCCTATAAAGCATGATAGCAATGATAAGGACCATCATGGAAATGATATGCCTGAGGTTGCCATCCATCGGAAGTTTATGAGGTTGATCATTGATATATCCATCTTTTGGTTAGAAGAGAAGTGCACATTCCATTCTTCTTTTCCCTCTGAGACCCTTGATACATGGTCATGCCATTCACCCACCTCCCACCCTTGTAACCCTATCTTTTCCTATTTTCATCAAAAGGTTGATTCTAGTGGTTATTCTTCTCACATTGACTGGATGATATATTGGTTGCATTGGCTTTATGATTACACTTAGTGCTTCTACGATGTAATATGCGTGTTAGGAAAGGATGCATTGCATGTTTATTTTCTCATTAGAACTAACATCATATGATATTTTCATGATAGATTAGTTGCATTTAGATTAAATTTGCACTTTAATTTCTTGTTGATTTTTACGGCCTAATACGAAGCATGGGTGATCATAAGACACCACAAAAACATGCAGACCCGTGTGCTTGGTCTTTGATGTGTGTAGGTAATAGGTCTATGGTACCAAGAGATTGTTGGTGTTCTCATGACCTCCAGTTCAAGTGGCTTTGTGCACTTTCCCAAGAGCCCATGTCCCAATTAGAGCCAGATGTTACCCACCACCTATGGGTAGTATGAATAGGAGAAATTTTTTCTCCTAGATGGTCCTTAGTCGACAGGCAACAGCCCCTTGTAGCCCCCAGATAGCTCGATTTGACATTTTATCCGCCACCTGAGCCAGCCATGTGGTCCCTCACCCATCTGTTATGAATGTATGTTTGAAGGTGGGCCTCCCGACCCCAAAGGTATGACTTTTCATTGGTTTAGTTGAGTAATCTTGTTCACTTTTCATGGGCACTTTTGGGCATGGATTGGTGGGGGAATTTGGCGGAAAGTGTGCGTTAGGTCTGTATTCTTGTCTCCATTGCCCGATTTCGTGGTTACCCTCGTATCCTAGTCCCGTGGGATCTCCTTTACTAGCCATTAGCTTTAGGGGTGGCACTACATCGGAAATATCAATCTTGGTTGTGTGGTCCCGCTTCCCCATACCACCTACATTACTCCCCTTCCACTCATTTTAGCCCCATTCATCTCTTTTCCCATCTGGGTCCACATTTGTCCACTGGGTCCACATACGATTAGCCTACCCCTCCCCTTGTCCACACCTTGGGTCGGGCCTGGAACGATGCCTTGGAGGTTGATGCAGCTAAAAAGAAAAGAAAAGGCATAATTTGGCCACTCTCAACAGGAAATGTACCACAAAATGCAAAAGATGGTCGAGGCATACAAATTTAGCACGTGGGCAAAAGCCAAACATGAGCTCTACCCCTTATCCATGGTCATCACCCTAGTTCCTATGGGCCCTAGTTGAGCCCCCTCCATCATTAAGGAAACCATGATTGTCCCAACCACTGGTGGACGATGAACTGCCCCACCTTAAGGGGGTATCCACTGTTGTATATTACACATCATGCTCTCATCCCTTGAAGCCCCGAGCAGTTATGAATAAAAATCAATCAAAGGAAAAAGGCATATGAAGAAGGGTGGAAAAACAAAGGTCGGGGTAACTCATGTACCACAATTTTCTTCCTCCTACACTCATATACCCAGGTGTGGGCTGCCCCTATTATAGCTACCCTTGCACCTTGACATGTGGTCTAGATGATTCCCTTGATCCCCACTCCATTACACCATTATATCATTTGTCACCTACCACTTGAGGGATGTACCATGGACATGTCACCCCCTTTAGTGGTTGAAACCACCTAATATGGTCCCTGGTTAACCCCCCTTTTGAGCTTGGAGACACTTGTACATGCCAAAGCCCACTATGGAAGGGCATGCCACCATGAAGTGCCCTATTGATTCCATGACTTATAAGCTCTTTTACTTGATTATTCTAATGATTTGTTGTATTGGAGGGCAAGGGGACGCATTAGATCTTATGCAAGATTGCAGTTGGATATCCATTTGGGGCTTGGACTCCCTATATGTGGTCCTAGCCCTCCAAAGGGCCACATTGGCACTTGTAGGGTGAGCATTGAGAGCCATGGGCCTCCAACATAGCAGAGATTAATTCATGGATCCCCAACAGCACTCATTAATTGCTCATGTTCCACCTTTTGGATGAGGATTATGCACTTGGTTCACCATGCCCAGTCGGCTCCACACTTGCACCATACACTTGGCAGAAGTTCCAGTGTCCAGAAGATATCTCCCGCTGCAAAAGGAGGGCTTATATCATCATTCTAGCCCTTACAGATGGTCTATAGGAATATTCGATCCATTTATAGACCCATGAGGATGTCGTTGTGCCCCCATGCCTACTTGGGAGCACCACAGGTTCTTGTTTGGAAAACAAGGGGCCAACCCCTTGTCCACTATGTTTGGAGTCCATTTCTATATCATGGCACCCTTTGGACCTCATTAGGCCTCCTCAAAGGCCCACTCACTTTGTTCATCATTCGACCCTCTTGAGAGGCTTATCTTTACATTATTAAGCTATTTGGTGGGCTTGTCACCAAAAGTATTGTTATTATGCACATTATTTTATTTTAGGGGCTTAATTATGCCAAATTAGTTAAATCGAACTCATTAGTGATTGTATAAATAGATGAGAGATCATTCATTCTCTCATCATTACTTGGATTCGGTTATTTGCTCTTGTGAAATTTTCGCTATCCCTTTTGGAGGACGAGTTTGGATGTTATGGATGAATTTTGATGTTTTGATATCTCTCTCTTGTCTTGGAGCTTCATTATTGGCATGCTTTGATGATTGGATATACTCTTTTATACATGTAAGTACTCTTTTAAAGCTTATTATTGTCATTTAGTTTTGTCATATGAATGTTGCTAGGATTTTCGCTATACAGTTCTGAAATTTACTGCTGCTCTATATGAAATTGTGGGAATTTTTGTTCTTTATAGCGTTGCATCATGTCATGGGCCATGTATGAATGGGTGAATGTTCCTAGAGATAATTTATGTTAAATATATCTCGATAAGTCATCATTTATTGCAAACTGAAGTATAAAGTTCTTGCAGCAGTTGTTCTCATTCTCTAAATGCCATGCGAAGTTGTTGAAAGCCTCCTTGATTGGGTAAAATCTTCCCAAACCATATATTCTCCTTGACTCCATCTCTCCCAAAGGAAAAGGCACTAATCCCCATTGGTGATCCTTTTCAATGCTTATTCTATTCACCTCCCTCTTTTTCTAGGCCTATCCTACATAGGTCACCTAGGGCATCAATTATCTCACAATCTAGCCATCCAAACACTTTTCTTTTTGGTCCACAGCTGCATTGGGGTTTTCTCTAGAGGCCCTCCAAATTTGAAGCAAATCTGATGGTGGGATCTCGAGATATAGCAAGCCCTAGCTTAGGGACCATTTCTTGCCCTAGTTTTTCCTTGGCTAATGTCCTCATTAGGACCATTGCATTAAATCATCAAAAGAAGATTATTTCCTTGATCCTCTCCCCTTCCCTAATTAGGTCAAGTACATCCTTAGTTGATCAAATCCATACCCTTGACCTAATTTTGGGTCCACTTGGCCCTTTATGGTCCCCTAACTTGTTGACTCCAATTCCACAAAGATCACTTAGAATCCAAGCATTCATAGCGCCTTTTGAGTTTAATGGCTTCCTTGATAAGATATACTCTCAAACCCTAACTTCAAAGACCCTCTTAGCCCTTCCTAGAGAGCCTATCACCTTGCTTCTTCCCAAGCAAGCAAACCATACAATTGAGACTCTTTTGTGAATAGGCCTTAGGAATCTCTCCTTATCATTTCATTGACCTACTCATCTTGTGATTCCCTTTATACCGGGTCTCCTCCCATCGCTGAAAGTACGTAAAGAGAAGGGAGTCGTAGCTAAGGTGACAATGGGTTATCGCTCCATTCTTGCCCTTGATCTAGTAGTTGCCCTTTAGGAGCCCCTCCTAGGACCCCTGCTAGTTTGAGCGATAACAGTCTTTAAAGAGTAGCTTGGGCTGATGGAAGTGACCCTCACGGGTAAGGGTCCTGGTTGATCAATAACATTGAGCTATGCTCTACCCCCCTGTCTGAGCTCCCAGGGAGAGGAATTGAGCCATAGAGCTCCTAGGGTTGAGGGATCTCTAGACAATAGGATTGTTGTAATCCTTACCCCTAGTGGCAAGTAGTATCTCGCATATTGTCACAATAGGGTGTGTGTGATCCTTGTCATTTATGGCAAGTTGGGTATCTCCCCCTATCATGATTGTACTAGACAGAGTATACCCCAATATGCATCCTACCCACAAGTTGGGCTTGTTGGGATTGTTCCTCTCCATCTGGCCAATGGGTTGAGATGACTTGAGATGATTGTGTTCCTTGCCTCTCATGGCAAGTGGCATCTTGCTCAAGCAATGGGATGCAAGTGTTTTACCACTTGATTCTCGAGGGTCAATGTGGGAAGATCGACAAACGATGGGATGGATGTTATCCTCACCTTTTATGGTAAGTAGTATCTCGCCTGTTGACATTAACAATAGGATGGTTGTGATCGTTGCCTGGTAAGTTGTATCTCGCCCATTGTCACTAGACAATAGGGTGGATGTGATCCTTACCTCTCATAGCTAGTTATATCTCGACATAGCAAGTTATATCTCGACATAGCAAGTTATATCTCGTCTGTTGATGTTAGACAACAAGATGGTTGTGATCCTTGCCTAGTAAGTTGTATCTCGCCTATTGTCATTGGATAGAAGGTGGTAGCTTGAGCTCCCCTATGATGTCAAATTATTCTTCTTTAGATTCGAGAGTGTTCAGCAAATGAACAGAGATAAGCAAAGATGAGACATGTCTTGATTCAGTGATGGAAATGACGAGATGTTTGAGATGAAATTCATGATGTAGTTAGAAATTTCTCCCTAACTGAGAGGGGGTGTTAATTTGGCAGCTCAGGGAAAAACTCCCTCCTTTGGACAACCTCCCTCATCTAGAGAAGACCCTCTTTTCCCTTGGAAGAATTTAATTTGGTCAAGGAAAAATATTATTTTTAATGGAAAATCCACAAGTACACAAAAGTACAAGTCGGCCTGGGCAAGGAAATTCGACCTCCTTGGACACATATAAATATACCTCATGTCACATCATTTGGAGCATCAGCATCACACATCTTCTCTTGGAGGTTCGACTACTTCTGAAAATTGCAGGTCTCTTTCACACATGCGACTATAGAGAAGATTTCTAATTGGGCCGAACTTTGTCATTGACCAGCCTTTTACCAATGTTGACTTTTTGGAGTTTGGGATGGGTTTGACTTGAGATTTTGCATATGTTTTGGAGGTCGAATTTTTTGGCAAAGAGGACGAAATTTTCTGGGCACTTTGACCTTGGTTGACTACAAATCTGCAACTAGGGTTTCAGTAGACTTTGACTTTGACCGAATTTGAAGGACTGTTTTGGGACTGTTTTGACTACACTTTGACTAACATTCAAGGCCACATTTTTTTACTATTGACCGAGCTCTTTTGGAGGTCCATTGACCGTTGACAATTTGGGACTACTACAACTATTGTTGACTTTGACCAGAATTTTAGATTTGACTATTGGGCTCATCTTTTGGATATTGGTTGGTTGGCTTTGTTGGTTAATCAAAGGTTGGACTTTGAATGTTGATTGATGAATTGAAACATTATAATCTCTCTGTTGAACATTTGATGACAATCCAATAGAAGAAGAATTTGAAAAGGTTTTCCCCCTTGTGGGGTTTTTCCCTGGTCTTTGACCAAATCTTGTGTCTCTTGTTATTTCTCTTGATTGTCTTCTATTGTGCATTACATTTATTGTTCTATCTACGATTTCTATTTATCATTTGAAAATTAAATTTGATTGCTAATTGAAGAAAAGATTGGGTTAAGTGATTGTACTAAGCATAGAACAGTGGAAAATTAACAAGTCCACCTTTATGAAATATTTACTTTCTTCCCTATGACAATATAGATCATTATTTGGTGACTCCATTGGAAGAGTGAAGCCCTTGTTCTTCATTGAGCTTCAAGGTTTAATGCTTGTAGGGTGAAACAAGCATTCTTTAAGGCACTTGAAATTCACCCTAGCAACTCTGCATCTAGTTATTATGCAAGGTTTAAAGGAATAGACCATATGAAGGATACCTTGGGGGGTCCTTGTGATGAAGAAATAATGCTTGATTTGCCTTGTAATGACAAAGATGATGATGAAGTTTTAGATCCTATAACTCTCCAAATACTTCAAGAAAAAGTGAATAAATATAGGGAGCATTACAAGGAGCTAGTTGAAGGATGCACCAATAAAACTTTCTTGTTGAATTTATGTAGCAAGCAAGGAAAGGAGTTCTATGAGATGCGAGAGCAATATGAAAAGAATCATATAGACACCCTTCTCATAGACCTCGCTTACAAGTACTATGTGGTCAACATCTTATGTGATGTTGTACAAGATATACATTGTAGCTCACAACAGGGTTACCAGCAATGTTACTCCATCCTCGAAGAGGTCCTAGAGTTAGATGTGCCAAAGGTGGGTTGGGGTGACCAAAACAAAGACACAAATATAAAAGATCATCAAGCATATGAAGGATATATGGAAGAATTTTGGACTGCAGTTTGGGGAATTGACTATGATAGCAATGAAGAGGAAATCTTTGTGAAGCCCTTGACCCATGTTGAAGAAAACGACAAAGGTGGTTCTTTGGCACAAGAAATGATATTAGATGATGTGCTCTCTAAAGATCTTGAAAATAGGGACCCCATTGATTCCCCGGAGGTTGACATTTGTGAATTCTTACATATACACGAGGGGAAGTGGGATGGAAGCAGCCATCATTTTGAGGATGATCCAATTTACGACACCGATGATGAAAATGGAACTGTGGAAAGTGAAGTTGAGGTTAGCCCTACCATTACCAAGGATGCTATTGACATATTGTTGATGATATTGAAAACATGCATGAAAAAAACGAATCCTTGGGAGGTGAATTTCAAGCAAGCCACACCATGGTTGTCAAGTTGGATAATGAGCCTCATGAACACCTCGAGGAGGGTGATCCTATGTATTCCCCAAAAGTTGGCATTGAATACTACATGCATATTGACGAAGAGAAATGGGAGGTCAATAGTCATCGTTTTGACAAAGATCCCATCTATGATACTAATGATGATGTTAATAAAAACCTTCTCTGTCCTTATCTCCCTCGTGATCACAAGGAGTCATCATTGAGCCCTCCTGTCACTAATGAAACTGTGTTGGTGGCCCCTTTTCAATATGATCCTTGTATTGAACAACCTACTTGTTAGGATCGTGTGTGCCAGCCATCTCCTCAGTTTCCCCCTTGTGCCCCTAAGGCCACCATGAAGCATGTCACCACTAAGAAGGCTATTGAAAAGGAGTTCATGAGTGTGATCATTGGATCTTCCATTCTCTGTTTACAATAAAGGATTCGATGGTGCAAGCTTGATTCATTCCCTTCATCCATGATGTATGGTTCTCTTATTTTCCCACCTCCAACCCTTGTGACCTAGCATGAGTGTCATAATTATTATGTTTGCTCCCAAATTCATATCATAATTAATCATAGAGGTAGGAAGTATGATATTGATCTGATGATATGTTGGTTACATTGGTTGTATGACTATACTTAGCACTAGCATAACACAGAATGCATGATAGGGTAAGATACATTGCATGCTTCTTTTGCATAGCTAACATTATCATAATATGTTCTCATGATAACTTAGATTGCATTGTAGATTAGACTTGCATTTTAGTATAGATCTATTTTTCTGTATGGATTTATTATTTGATGAAAAACATGGGCAATAAAATTACGTCCAACGCACATGCTTCCAATAGTTGTATTGTGATATGCAGGGTACAGTTCTATGTCCTGGGAGATTGTTGGAGTTCCCATGACCACCCCGCTCGAGTACATGGATGATGCGCTCTACAGTGCTAAAGTCCCAGTTGGAGCCAGATGTTACACACCAAAAGTGGGTACCCTTGGGAGAAATTTTATCCTATTCATCTTCTTCCAGCTGGCAGCCAGCAGCCCCTGACAACCACCTTGTAGCCGATCTGATGTGCAATTTTATCTCGGCCACCTACATCAGTCATATGTTTCCTCACCCATTTTTCAAGAGCACATGTTAGAAGGCAGACAATCCAACCCAAAAGGTATGTTATTCATTGTGCAATCAATTGCTTATGCTTATTTTTCATTTGGGCATTTGGCATGGATTATTGGGTGACTTGGAAGAAGGAAGGTTTTTGACTGTGATTTTGTTCCCTCACCTTAAATGGGGAGTTAATCTTCAATCCTAGTCTCATGGGATCTAGCCTATTGGCATATGGATTTAGGAAGGGCACTACTTGAGAGACCTTTATTTTGGTAGCGTGGTCCCGTTTTCCCGTACCATATTTATCACTTCCCTCCGCACATTACAAGCCCTATTCATTATTTCCCTTCTCCGAGTCGACATGATCATTGGACCCACAAGGTGCTAGCACACCCCTCCCCTTGTCCACAAATCCGGATCAGGCCTAGAAACATTGCCCCATAGGTTGATAGAGCTAAAGCATATAATGGCCACAAGCAAGAAACAAAAGAAAAAGAAAATCACAAAATGCAAAAGATGGCCAGGACATTAATAATAGCATGTTGGAAAAAGCCAAGCATGTGCTCTACCCCTTATCATTATGCCCATCACCTTGGTTCCTAGGGCCATTAATCGCCCATCACATCATAAAAGGAACCCATGCAAGTCCCAACCCTTGGTGGGCTATATATTGTCCCACCTTCAAGGGGGTAATAACTATGATGCATCATTCACAGCATAAATTGTCCCACCTTCAAGGGGGTAATAACTACGATGCATCATTCACAGCATGCTCTCATTTCCTAGAGCTTCGAGCAGTGAAACAAAGAAAAATCAAGAAAAAGGAAAAGGAAAATAAGAGGGTCGGAAACACAAAGCCTGGGGTAACTCATGCAACCATGATTGCTCCCTCCTCATATTTGTACACCCAATATGTGGACTTCCTCATTATTGCTACCCCTTTGCCCATGGCATTTGGCCCTGAGACCCCATCAACCCCATTTTGTTCCATCATTATTGGCATGCCACTTGTCGATTGAAGGATGTACCAGGGACATGTCTTTACCCTTAAGGGATGGGAACACCTAATAGGGTCGTATATTAGCCACTCCTACCTAGGAGGTAACACGATTACGTGATCAAAACCCCAAAATTTGGAAGAAAATCCCTGTATGAAGTCTCAATTTTCCCTTGATTAACAAGCTTGGTTCACTTAGATGCACTAATGATTAATTGTACCTAATTGTGAAGATGCAACATTGGACATTGTGTGAATGGCAAGTGGTTTTCATCATGGGATGGGCAACTTAACTAGGGCCCAGGCCCACTAGAGAAGCATTATGACACCCTACAGGTGAAGCATTGAGAGCCACAGGACTCCTATCACTTGTCGAGCATCATTCCATTCCATCGACACCTACAGCACCCCAACAATCTACGCTTTGCCCCACATTATTCATGAGATGATACACTTGGACCACTTAGCAGTATATATGTGGTTTGGCAGTTGATCTGAGGCCCAGATGAGGTTTGTCTCACCCCTTAAGACATGGGAAGGCTAGCACCATCCTCTGAGCCCTCAACGTTGGAGCAGAACTAGTCTATTCTATCACTAGGAGACCCATGAGACCCATTTTGTGCACATAAAATTGGGGTCCACATGATGATTTGCATGCAAATTGAGGGGCCAACCCCTAGGAGCCCAACACATGCCCTAGAAGGGCCTACGCAAGCATGACATCAGCATTTCGGACTCTTTTATGGGTTAATTGTTATGTTTTGCATTGGCTATGAGGTTGGCTTGTAAACTCATCCAGTTTTTCCCATTATTTTACAACTTGAGCGGTTTTAGGCTAAATTGGATATCATTTGACATGTATAAATTGAAGAGAGATCATTCTATTCTCTCATCATCATCACTTGGAGAATTCAGACCTCATAAGAGAATTCACACTTGTTCCTTCATGGCTATTGGAGATTTCTTAGATGCATTTTGATGTTTGGAAGCCATTTTGGATTGTCTTTGGAGCTATTTCTTTGATGAATGGATGGATATACTACATGTTGTCTTGTAAGTGCTTATTGTTGATGAATTTTATCTTGAATTTGTCTAATGTATGGAATTACTACTTCTAGATGACGCTTATTTGTGGGCGCCCCAATTGTTGAAAATTATTTTTTGAAAAGGTTATCTAGTTGAGAATTACATATGTTACTCATTTTATAACATGTAATGAATGTTCCTAGTGGAGGAATCATTATAACTCTCCATCAAATTCCATTTTCCTTAGAAGTGGGTAAATGCTAGAACTTAGAAGTTGATACATAGGGCATCAATGTTTAGCCTCCTTAGAAAAGATTTAACTTATCTTGAGAATTCTTGACTCCATATGCCTAAAGGAAAAGACATTAGTCCAAGTCTTTGGTGATCATCTCAAATTTTTCTCCATAAATATCTCTCATTAAGAGCGGTCTTTTTAAGGCTAGAGAGAAAAACTAGGGCTTGGAGCAAAATTTTAGGGAGGAGGCTTTTTGGTGGTTTGAGAGCCTAAACATCAATATGTAGGTCTTGGCTACATTACCTATCATTTTGGCAGGCATCCACTCAAATTTCATCCATAAAATCTCTTGCCCTAGGTGTTGCCCTAAGAGGGAAACCCTAGTTTCTTCTCCCTCAACTTGAGGACTTTCTTGAGGGTTTCATGAGCCTTGGAATAGCTGATTATCTTCACAAGAAACCCTTTCTCTTTGTTCTTGACCTTGTGAATAACCTATCACCATCGAAAATCCTCAAAACCCTCGATCTTGAACCTTGATTTCTAGGGCTTTTTTTAGAGATCATTTTGTTTTCTTGAAGCCTTGAACCATTATTGAACCTCTCTCTTGAATGAGCTCTAGCTTGATCACTTTGTGCCTTATACCTAGCATATATATTTCAAGTGATCTCCCTCCTACCGAGACTCCTCCCATCGGTGAAAGTCCGTAAAGAGTAGGGGGTTTTAGCAGAGGTGACATTGGGCCTCAACCCCATTGTTAGCACTTTGTCTAGCTCTTGTCTTGTAGGGTTTCCCTCTCCAAGGCCTACTAGATTTTGTGGTAACAGGCCCTAAAAAAATTTCCCATCTCAAGGATACAGTTGTTCGGCCATTTACTTTGGTCTCCTTGAAAAAAATTATGCTCGTATGATCACGGCCAAACATGACCCCCGACGATCCAGTACAAACCTAACACCTTGAGATCGATTCTCAAAGATCAAGCTCTGATGCCATGTTAATTTTTCTTTGAACCTAACAATCAACACTTTATTGACCTAGCAAATTACAGATCTATTGAATAAAGGCACAACTAAGTTCTTAACATTCAGCAGAAGCAAAAATATAACAACCAATCTCATAAAATGATACAAACATATTATGCCCAATCAAATTAGTTCATCATTAACAATGACTCAGAACCTATTTGGGCTCCCGTCCTCAAATAATGGTCCAACTGAGAAAATGCAAAATACATATAAACCTAGATCTAATCCAGCAGATCTACCCTAGATCGGTGCTCAATCTTTTCTGCAAATCTGGATCTCCAACCTCCCTGTGCTCCCTCGGACCCAACACACTACTCATTGGGATGTCTCTCTCAATCTTGTGTTGGTGTAGTGTGTCTTTCTCCTCTCCTTAACCTTGCTTTTATAACTTTACATTGAGTTAAATCCCTAACCCTAACCGTAATCTCAAAGTGATTAACGACCGAGATTAGATCTCGCCTCACTTGAAATCAACTGCTAAGATTAAAACGTAATCACTAAAGTAAATTATTTACTTTTCCTAAATTTCTTTTAGCTTAATAAGCCAACATAATAATATGTGTTTTCTTCTTCCTGAGTTAGACTTAGGCTAATTTACATTAGTAACATGCTCACACTTGAACAGGTGCTCTAAGAGATCTTGGGCAACTTCTACACACCTAGACAAATAGGCATGTGCAGGAGTACCTACCCGAGCTACTAACATCAACATTGACAAGCAACATAAGGGGAAAAAATCTAAGAAGTTTGTGAGTTATTGATGGTTGATATTTTCGTTAGTGTTCATGCAGATTAGTTATTTTAAACTTTGGTTTTTTCCTTGGACATGTATCTATAAAAATTTAGATTGGATTTGGGGAGAGGAAGACAGTGACATCCCCCGGCTGCCTCTAAGTTAGTGGAAACATGAAGAAAAGCACTGCATTCAAATATGAAACGAAAACTGAAATTCCTTGAACATGAAGAAAAGCACTGCATTCAAATATGAAAAGAAAAATGAAATTCCTTACCCAAATCTACTATGTTTTTTTTATGAAAGGTAATTGAGACTAAAAGAAATTTAAAACAGGTAATATTTTGAATTGTCAATTTCACTTATCTTGGGTGGTTGGGAGGAATGATTGGATCCTCCCCACCCAAGGTCAAATCCCACAAGTGAAATGATGAGCTATGATGTAATAGCTTTGAGCTTAACTATTGAAAATGAATAGTCCCTCGAGGACCGAAACATATATATTCCTCATATAGAATATAAAGATATTTTCCATGTGAAAAAAATATTTTGAGTTCATCTAGTGGTTAGATCTAGTAGCAAGTAAAATCTTGGCATAGGAGCCACGTTAGTACATACTATAAATGTGCTTTACAAAAATCAAATTCAGTCATATGAAAGAAAATTAAAATGGACATTTTGAATAAAGCATGGAGACAATCTTCAGAACCATTAAAATGGACATTTTGAGTCATGCATGTAGGACAATCTTCAGAGTAACCATTTGCAGGATTTATTTCAACTCCCTCTCCCCTTTGAAAAACAAAAGAGAGATTATTCAGAAAGGTCTAGAGAGAAACTTACAACTACTTCGGCACGGTCTACAAGTGATTGTGGAACCACATTAACATTTACACTGTAGAACCTAACTCTGCACCAAGTCACAACAACTGAGTTCAGCAGCAATGATAATCATCTCAATTAACTTCCACAAGGAGTTTGAGCAGTGTCATCGAGCCTAAGAATGTATGCACATAATCCTAAAGAATATAACCACACCAAATACGATACAAAACAGGCATACCTCGAATAGAATTCCGCTGCAAGCCTCTCCAATTTAGGCTTTAAAAATATACATTTCCTGCACCATGTTGCCATCCTGGACAAAGAGTCAAAAGGTTTAGCAGTTATGGCCTAGAAAATTTAGCAATCAATAACACCTCCAACCTTCTGATAACATTTGATCCAATCTGATTCATAAAATCGCCTCAAGGCAGGAAACATAACACAAGGAAAGCATAGTAAGTCCATGTGGGTTACCAGTTGTCATTGGAGCTGGAAACCCCAGGTAAAATGACTCCATGGGATTTTAGCCAGACACCACTAATTCACAGTTGACATTCCAGCAGCCCCTAAACAAAAACCTATTTTTTATTCTTTTTCTTTATAACAACTCCCCAATTTCGCCCAGAGTGGAGTCAGTATCCTGCCACATGTCACCTGTGGGATTCACAGGTAGATGAAAGGGGGTGCAAGCAACAACATACTGGGAACTGAACCAGCAGACAAAACCGTCTTTCTTAATCTTAGCACAGAAAATAATCATAATTTGCCAATAGGGCATTAGTTCACTGATGAGGTGGAGGGAGTGTTAAGCGTTCATCGGGGTCCTATTCTTGCTGTGGTCTGCTGCCCCACCCACACGGTTTGAGTTTCGCAGGCATAAGCCAGTTCCGGGCGTTTTTGGCGGAATGGTTACTCCTCAGAAAGAAGTCGACAAGCTTAAGGAATAGCTACCCGTCAGGGCACGTTTCTGGAAGCACTTCCAATATGTGCTTATAATTCTCATTCCATCCTTATTGTCCATTCTCAGATGGTGAGGCCATGTTATAATAAACTTTTAGGCAGTCTTACTCTATAATAAACCCTTACTGTTATCGAATCTCCCAATTGGGCCCAATTATTCTCTTCCAAGTCGTTGCGATAGTATATGATTGTCCCCTCTCTAACTCGATGTGAATGTGTATTGCCCCAATTCATAAGTCAATTCTCCTGCATGGACCGTATCCCTGGTTTAAATTCATTATGGCTCCATGAACATTGATCTTGTGACCACTGAATGGCATTACAGGCTTCGTAGAAAATCTAGACAAATTATTTCAGATTAAAGCAAACTACTAAAAAGGAGAGCTTGAAGTTACCACTCAATTATTACAGGCTCTGAACGCTGCTGGGCTTCCGCTAGGATTTGATCGAATTGCTCCTCGGAGGTGATGGGTTCGAGCTCCAGTGAGGTTGGCATATCAACATCTTGTTGGTACAGGGCTGCAACCTTTCTCACTCCTCTTCCAGAACGTCCCGATAATGTCCTGAGCCTCTTTTGCAGTCCAAAGCCAAAGCCCAACATATCATGTCTTAATAATGGCCGATGGACTCTCCTGTCAATATTAATACAAAAACCAGTCATTGAGAGCCTCCCGATTGGTGCCAATTGCTCATCATCAGTAGCCTTGCAACATGATAGTAGATGACGATAATTTGTGGCATTAATCGCCATAACTAGACAGCTCACCGCAATCAGCCTGCGACATATACGTTGAAATGAATGTTTCTTTAGTTACACATTACCATATGATTTCAGAGTCACGTTTGTGATAATGGATCCTTCAAAACGTCATTGCGTGGGTTTCATACGTCAGATCTAGTATAGTGTGCGGTACTTAGTGCGATTTTTTTTTTAACTTTTAAGGTTTTTACGGTGTGTTTTGGTTTTTTTTTGGGCCTAATTTCTCTAAAATCTAGCCGAAATTCATTGAAAACACAAGTTTGATGGGTAACTTTGCACAATCGAAGTGTCATAAGGGGATTGTAGGGTGTTGAATCCATATATACAATCAAAAAATCAGTTTAAATAACATAAATAAAGATTTTACCTCAATTTTTTTCGTCGGATTCCGACACTTGAAACTCCAAAAAATCGCACTAAAGACAACTCCTCTAGCTTTTACCTCCATCCATCAAGACAGGCTACTTTTGTTAAGCTCGTCGTAACCTGGTACACACGATCTCCCAAGATAAAAGTTTTTGTTAAGCGCATTGTAACATGTATACAATATCCCCAAACAGAGTTCAAAATTGAACACATCACAACCCTTCAAAAGGGTTTAGTATGTATGAGAAAGGAGTCTAGCATGTAATAAGAAATGAAATGAAATGATATTTTAACGTTCATGAGACTAAAAGTAGTTTATGGGTTCTCTATTTTTCGTTTTTTGCATTTCAGTGTTTTTCTTATTCAAATTGATGATGAGCTAGCCCAACCTTCCAACAATCTATCGTTGAAAAGACAATGCCAAGAAACCGATGCTAACATATTCTCATAACTTTCTCTGATGTCTTTGAACGCGTCACATTCCAAAATGCAATATTTTTCCAATTCCACTGCCCAGACGTGCAAAATGTATGCACCCGTTCTTCCCAAGCTTCTTTAGGTCTTTTCCACTATTCTGTTTTACACCGAAGTTGATGCAATTTGGTTCTTAATTAAGCAATAAGACCCTTTTCCCTCCACGGAATGTTAGCTACAATGTACTCTTTTTGTTGGAGATCATACGTAGGGTTAAATTCTTCAATGTAGTACTTCTTCTTTCTACCCAACTCTTTTCCCCACCTGTTTACGAAACTTCTCCATAACAAAATTCTTTAGCTCCTTGCTATTTGTGGGACAAGCATTGAGGTAGATATTTCATTTTTGCATCCATGTGTAATTTGGTCTCATCCATGTTTTCTTTCTTTCACTCATGTCTTCCTTGAAGATAACATTAGGCCATCTACCTACTCCCATTTGCTCAATTCTTTTTAGATATCTTATGAGCCACACCATAGCAATTGCTTCGATGGGAGTTGTTCCTGTTTCACTCAACATTATCTCATAAGGTACCGAACTTTTTATTTTGAACTTGCTCATGATCAAGCGTTTTTGGATTTTCTCAATTTGCTTCCATTTTGAGATGGGTGCTACTAGCCCACAATTCACACCCATATAGCATCACTGGAAAAACTAGGAGTCCAAAAAGCACTTTAATCGTTTTCCAATCCCATAACTCCACCTCTCTACATATGTTTTGAAGAGCATATAATGCTTTCCACCCTCCTAAGATTCTCTTCTTTCTGCAGTCCTCCCAATTAAGTTTGTTGTTGAAATCAATCCCGAGGTATTTGTACTCATTTACTTCTTCAAGAATGTTACCTTCAAAGAATAACGTATGTTGACTTTGCTTCCTTTTATTAGAGAAAATCATTATTTTGGTCTTGCTAAAATTTATTTGCATCCCCACTGCTCTACAGAAATTCTCAAGGGCATATAGGTGCATATGCAATCCATGGGCCTATTTCTAGGGAGAAAATATGGCGTGAAAAAAAGTGTTAATTTCCACTTCTATGTATTTATTTTTTTAAATTATATAATATAACAAAACGTGTACTCCCCAATTTGCATTAACGAAGGAACTTCATTAATCTACATTATTGTTGTTTGGGTTGTGTCACTATGTATAATTTAATGAAGGCTTAAATGCTCAATTGATTTCACAATTTTGGTGAAGGATAATTTTTCTCTAGAGGTACAATGAAAGTACTTTCTGCAACATTTAAAGCCGCAGCTGCCAGCGTTTGAATTGGATTCTGAATTTCCAATATGTTATTAATATTATTATCCAATTTTAAGATCATGACCAAGCTAGACACCAAATTGGTGTATGAGACCCCCTTGTTTGTGGGACAAGGGACCCACCTCCGCGCAACGATTTGACTACTAAGTCTATGAAGGCAAACATACTCTACCCCCCTCTGGTTTTGAACATGTGACCTCTTAGGAGGAAACACGTGCTCTTAGCCATTAGGCCCACTCAAGTTGTATGTCGAAACCTCAAATGCTCATTTGGGCATTTTTATTCGAGGCTCTAGATTCAAATCACATGTCATGAGCCATTTTTGTATATTCTTGGAACCCATTTCTTGTATATTTTGTACAAGATGGCCAACAGTTCTCTATATGGAGTGGGAATCACATGGGAAAGGACACAGTTATACCAGGACCAAGTAATGCTCTATGTTATTGTTGTGTGCATGGTTGCTTCTATGGGGAGCTCCATCTTCAGTTATGATACTGATATCTATGGTATATATGTTCAGTTCCAATTTATAGTATAATTTAGCAAATAATGCTATGAATTGATCATGGTCACAAGACAATAATGGAAGCCTATTTGCTTTAATGGATTTGTTGAATTTTGAGTTTTGCTATGAATGATAAGCGGAGTGACATCCATGAATCATTTTCTCAAGAGATTCTTCCCTGTAGTCTATCGCAAGAAACATGAACATTCCCATGAGAGCGATTACTCCAAGTACAACAACCAATGTCTGATTATGTTCACCTCGTCCCTTTACATTGTAGGCATTTTTCTTCGTTGTTTGCATCTCCTATGACAAGGAAATATGGTCGCAAGACCAATGTTATCGACGGAGGTATCAGTTTTATTATAGGCGCATCTCTGAAAGTCGATGCCCAAAACTTGTCCATGCTTATTATTGGGCGCATAATGCTTGGAGTGGTAATTAGCTTCGCAAATCAAGTAGATTTGTATGGGGTTTGTAGATTTTGAAAGAATTTTGTTCATGGAAAAACTTGCAAGTGAATAATGGCTTAGTCTTTTGCCTTTAACATATAATTCTTTGAATTTCAATGATTTGGGATTACAAAATTTTTAGTTCCACTTAAACTGATTTGGGGGGAAATGATTTTTCGTCTGAGTTTGAATTAACTAGGTTTGCAAACATTTTATTTTGAAACTAAATGACTTGGATTTGCAGAGTCTTTTGATAATTTGGATACAAAGGGCTTCAGTTTTCAGAGTTTTTGGTTTGAATTTGAATGAATAGGTTGACGGTTTTTTGTTTGAATGTGTCAAGGTTGCTTTGTTGTACCTCTCGGAGATGGCTCCTCAAAAACTTCGGGGAGGACTTAATATGATATTCCAACTAGCTACAACACTTGGAAACTTCATCGCAAATATGGTTAATTATGACACTCAGTGCATAACAACCTAGGATGCCGTCTCTCTCTGGGTTTGGCTGCAGTTTTGATGATAGTTGGAGGTTAGTACACCTCCAACTGTTAACCAATAACATTCTTCTTTGTGCAATGTTTGAGAAGTTCATATTGCAAGGTAATTGGTTTATTTTGGATATATAAAATTCAGGTTAATAAATCTTGAATCACTAATGCAACAATTATTTGACCATGACAGTTGCTCATTTTGACTTATCTTGGGGAAATGGTGAATATCATCAAGAAACACTTGAAATTTTCAAAAAGGTAGTGAAGAACACTAAGAAGCTTTGTGTTATAATTTTGATTTTCCATTCTATCATTATGATTCCATTATTTTTTTAGATCGTGGTGAATACTAACAGTGTGATAAATATGAAACTCAGAATCAACAACAAAAAACAAATAAGTAGACTTTGTAAAATTATCAAACCACTATTGCCAAATAGCATGCCATTTGCTATAAATAGAATTTCAAGTTAAGTCATTGATAAACTGATAATATTCATTATAAGTTAAGTTCAAAGGTAATAGTTGATGTTCATTGGACTTGTTGTAATTGCAGTCTTTGTTTTAGTCAAGATAATAATTGTAACTGTCATCCAGGAAACATGTATGGAGTGATTATTTTTATCATTGGAATTTTAGTAGAGTTGATCACATCGGGACTCTTTTTATGCATGAACATTGGTATCTACTATCATACATGTATATGCATCTTGTTGTACATGTCCAGTTTTTTGGTACATGCATAAATTTCAAATTGCTTAATTTTCAGTGTGCATAGATAATTTTTTTGGTTTAATCATAATATGAATTTTAGAATTCGTTTTTATTCCTTCTTTTGCATGCCTACTTGTCAGCATTCAGTTTCCAACATGCATGCAAAGGTTTTGATCACATAGTCTATATCATGGGGAGTTTCTTATGTAGAAATTCCAACATGGAGAATTTCTTAATGTAGATTTTGGTAATGCTTTAAGATACAATCAAACACAAAATTGCATATTGCAATATTTTTTTCTTGAGAAATGTGTCTTATTGAATCTCTTTAGGTAAGTTTGCAGGCCATGAGGGGTGTATATATAATGTCAACGTTACATAGAAGGGCTTAAACCCAGTCATGCATTAACACAAGCTTGACCACCTTGTTGTTTGCACGTACACAACTGTTGGAATAAATTTCACTGAAAATGAAATGTAGAAATAATACATTGTTGTCAATTGAAATGTCTTTTTTTTTTAGATTTTCATTATGCAAGGGTTGCATGAATATCTTATAATTGAAATTAAGACCAACCCTTCAAATTTGATCGTTTCCCCCAAGATAAAGGGGTTTTCCTAACCAGAACAAAAGGATACCACAGACTTGTTTAGAGTGATGGTGAAAGGTACTTTGGTTGAGAGTAGTCTAACGAGGCCACAATTTTGCCTGGAAAATAATGGAAATTCGGGTAAGATTTTGAAAAAAATTGGCTGAAAGTTTTGGAAATTTGGGTTCCAGTCGTCAAGCTTAAGGAAATTGGGTGCCTCGTGGTTTTTATGCCCTTGAATCCATTTCCACCAATAGTCATATGTTTTGAAAATTTAATGGAATTTTTTGAAAAAAAAAGTCATGATTACAGTTTTTGGTTAGATTATTTTTTTCATAGATTGTTTTTTAATATAGAGTCTTTGTCCATAGGCTCTATGAAGAGGTGAAAGTCAAAATTAGAACTTAAGCTTTAGAAGTGACATTGGAGTCAAGCAAGGTCGCCCTTTATCCCCTGCTCTTTTTGGTTTATATATTGATAAATTGGAAGAGGGGCTAAATTTGTAAGGTGGAGATGGTGTTCGGTAGGGGGGATTTATGATAAAGCTTCTTTTATATGTTGATGACCTTGTATTGATTGCTTAATCAACCCATGGATTGTAGATGCTTATATATGCCCTTGAGCGTTTTTGTAGAGCAGTAAGGTTGCAAGTCAATACTAGCAAGACCAAAATAATGATTTTCTCTAATAAAAGGAAGCGGAACCAACATACATTCATCTTTGAAGGAAACATTCTTGAAGAAGTAAATGAGTACAAGTACCTTGGGATTGATTTCAACAACAAGCTTAATTAATAGGACTGTAGAAAGGAGATAATTTTAGGAGGGTGGAAAGCATTATATGTCATTCAAAACAGATGTAGAGAGGCAGAGTTATGGGATTAGAAAATGATTAAAGTGTTGTTTAGACTCCTCGTTTGTCTAGTGATGCTATATGGGTTTGAATTTTAGGCTAGCAACACCCCCATCTCAAAATGGAAACAAATTGAGAAAATTCGAAAACGCTTGATCCTCGGGAAGTTCAAAATAAAAATTTAGGTTCCTTATGAGATAATTTTGAGTGAAACATGACCCTCTCCCATCAAAACAATTGTTATGGTGTGTCTTATAAGATAGCTAAAAATAATTAAGAAAATGGGAGTAGGTAGATGGCCTAAATTTATCTTTCAATGGGTAGAAAGATGAATTACTATGTTAAGGAATTCAACCACGCTTGTGATATCCAACAAAAAAAGTACATTGGAGGTAGCATTATGTGGAGAGAAAAGATTCACATTGCTCAATTAAGAACTAACTCACATCAACTTTAGTGTGGAAAGAGACGCTGGAAAATACCTAAAGAAGCTTGGGAAGAACGAGTGTGTACTTTTTTCACTTATGGGGCAATGGAATCGAATGAACATTTCATTTTAGAATGTGATGCTTTCAAAGACATGAGGGACAGTTATGGAAATATGTTAGCATCGGTCCCTTGACATTGTCTTTTCAACCAGGGGAATGTTAGAAGGTTGGGCTAGCTCATCATCAATTTGAATAAGAAAAATATTGAATTGAAAAAGACTAAAAACAAGAAGGTTGGTGGTCTCATAGACTATTTTTAGTCTCGTGGATGTTAAAATATCATTCATTCATATGTAAATAATTTAGTGTTAATAAATTTTTTAGGTATTTGGATTATGTAAATTGTATAATTCAAATTTTGGTTCTAATATTTTTTTATTATATTTTGGATATAATGAATAAGAGATTTATGGACTCTAACATGAGGTAGGATGGCTCTACATTTTGCATCACTGCGCCGGCGACCACCTCAGGAGGTCGGTTAGGGTTTGTTTATCTGATGGTTCAAAATTTTTGAAGTCACCTTTCGTCTCAGTCACCTGTCTAGTAGGTTCCCCACATCGTTTCCTTGGAGTGTGGCACACCTACCCATATCTTCCTGTCTTCTTCATTGTGCATTGAATTTCCAGATTACTCGCGATCACCAAGAGGAGGCAATTTTCGGTCGGCAGAACAATTTTTGAATTTTTCGGGTTTTTTCTCCATGACAGAGTGGAAATACACTATGGACGAGGAACTATTAGACTACTATGAAAATCCTTCCTTGGATTCCTCCATCTAGACTAGCCCTCCACGTCAAACCCTGGAGATGGAGTCATATCTGACACCTAGAGATCTTCAGCTCATAATATTCGCATTGTTGCCTATTCTGTCGGAAGGAATCCTCGCTCCCTCTTCTATAGTTCTTCCTCAATCTAGCTCCTCTCTACCTAGCTCCTTGCCCGAACTTGACCCCCCATTCGAAAACCCTTCTATTGGCTGACTTGTTTCTCTCGAGTCGATTTATCCCCTGAATTCCTTACTTTTTCTGAGTCCTACCTTAACCCTCGCAACCCTATTTTCCCCTCTGGCTCTGCGGATTTGGAGGTATGCTAGACCAACTTGAATGTCTCTTCCCTTAATTCATACCTCACAGCAAAGGCCACTAAAAAAGGTCCTATACCCCCCCTTAACTTCGGCCCCATCTGTTACTGGGGTTTTGCAACTTGGGGGTGACCACAGTGGCCTTGAACTCAGCACTGGCTCTCCATCTCTGCCGACGATAAGGGAAGTGACTCGTGCTGACAAGAAGACGTAGTATGGGGATGCCTCCTCAAAGGAACCTGATGAGAGCCATAAGAAAGGCCCCAAGAAAACCAAATTCCCTAAGGTAAAGGATAAAAACGAGGCGCTTGTGTTAGGAGAAGGTCTTCGTTTGGATGACATTATGGACAAGGCCATAAGGGTCCTGGTAGGCAGATTCAGAGGCAGGAATTACACTCCTCCCGACATAGAAAATGGGCTCAGGAAATCTATGGCCACACATTATACACCCTCCCGACATTCCACGCTCTACAAAAGGGTTGGTTCAGCCTCATATTTTCCCGTGGAGAACATGCAAGTTGGGTTCTCTTATATTACTGTAATATTGAGATGGCCCCTCTATTATCGAAGTGTTGGTCTCCCATGTTCGACCCTGAACATGAACAATTGGGAGCTCATCCTGTATGGGTCCGTCTCCCAGGCTTGCTTATGCAACTTTGGTTTGAGGATGTTTTTTGTCTCATAGGTGACGAACTGGGGCAGTATTTGGAGTATGAAAAATATTTTTTAGAGATTGGAAGAATTTATTTTAAGAGGATATTTGTTTTTATGGACACTCTCTAGGGATTGGTGGAAAATTTTATTCTACATTATAGAGGGCTCGTCCGAAATAAAATTCTAGACTATGAAGGGGTTCCATTTCGATGTCAACATTGCCACTAGATTGGACATGTATACAAAGATTTCCCTCTTATTCTACAACAGAATTGGGGCGGCCCATATAATAACTCGGATGCTTTGAACTCTGGTGCTCCATCCCTTGTTTCGGATCTCACTTGGGGAGCTCCTGATGCATCCTGCCCAACCTCCTCTTCTGATGATCGCATGGCCACAAGGGAAGCTACTCAATTTTTTGGTGGACACAAAGATGGTTAGGGTTCAAGGTATACTCAACCTTCGGCATCTACCCCGTTGGTTAATTCTTCCTCTCCCCCTCCCTTTTCTTCCTGCATGGTATCTCTTGATTCAGTAACTTTGTTCACATCGTCAGCCTTTTATTCAAATTGTAACCTTCCCTTGCACCATCTAGGGGTTATCTCCTGCCCGGTTAAAACCCTTCCCGTTTTTTACCCGATTCCTTCTCCCTCCCTCCCAGCTCAAAGTGACTCCTCATCTGCTTCTGGGCAAGGGCATCGATACTTTCTTCGATCCTGGACTCATCCACCCACTGGCCCTGTTGTCCTCTCCAACCATGGACTACTATGGGATCCCTCTCCTCGTCCAAAATTCCCAAGATTACCCGTGGTATAAAATATCATATCTTTAAAATTGTGAATCAAGCAAACCTGGATATAGCAGCTAGTAGACAATTATCTCTAGAAGGGGTAATTAGAGCCATACATGCCCCATCATTGGTTCCCACATGAATTGGTTATCCTTCAACTGTCGAGCGTTAGCTAGCCCCTCAAAAAAGCTAGCTCTGAAAAAGTTGATCCAATCAGACTGTCTTGATATCATTTTTTTGCAAGAAACCCTCGGTCCGTGCTTGGAGGTTGAGCATACACTGACATCTTTATTCAAAGGATAGATTCTCCATGCCATTGATGTTATGGGTTGATCTAGGGGAATTTATATCGGCTTAAATCCTAAATTTGTACGGATTCACAATATATGGGGACATTACAACTATTTTGTTGCCGATATATTTTCTTAAGAACTTGGGGTTTCTCTCTGGATCATTAATATCTATGGACCATGTCATAATCGTGTTTCTTTATAGAATGAACAATTCCTTCATGAATTCATTCAATCTTATTATCGGAGGTGACATGAATTTCTCCATTGGTAGGGTTGAATGTTGGGGCCATTGGGCTCAAGAGGACTCCCTCTCGAACTTATTTTCCTAGCTCGTGGATTCTCAGCATCTCATTGATATTGACATGGAAAAAACTCTACCTACTTAGAGAAATCGTAGTGTGGGGGGGGGGATCAATTACTCATAGATTAGATCATCTTTTGATCAAGGAACCTTTATTGGAGCACTTAACCTGTTTCAAGCAATGGGTAGGTTAGGGGGGGACAATTTGATCATCACCCCATCTACATTCAGTTTGCAGGTCATTTTGACAAGCCTAGGGCCCCCTTCAAATTCAACTCAACCTGGATCAAAGAGGAAGAATTTCGAAAGATAGTGTCTAATAATTAGGAAAACCCTTGAGTGGCTCAAATGGAAATGGCAGATAGATGAGGAAGTCCTAAAGAAGATCAAATCTGAATTGGAAAAGATGGAATTTCCTAAGGGTGGGGGATATATGTCCAATGAATCCAAACTGCACCTCATTCAACTAGAAATGGAGAGGAGACAACTTCTGGAAGCTAGAGAGGATACCTAGAGACTAAATAGTAGGGCTATATGGCTTCAAGCCGGGGATGAAAATACAAAAATTTTCCCTCGATGATGAAGTAGACAACACAACATCAAATTTTAAGGACCTGGCCAGAATGGGAGTCCATCATTTCAAATAGATTTTCTCGGCCCCTCAACAAGCCTCCCTGGGGGAAATCATGCATATTGCTCAAGATTTTCCCATATTTTCCACTGATGAAGACAATGACGATCTACAACGGGGAGTCTCCCGAGAAGAACTGGAATCTGTCCTACACTGGTTCAAAAAAGATAAAACCCCTACTCCATATGGTTGGACTATCAAATTCTTCCTCAGTTTTTATGAGTTTATCGGCCAGGATTTACTGAATGTTGTAGAGGAGTGTCAAATGACTGGCCAAGTGTGTGATGCTTTCAACTCGACATTTATTGCACTTATCCCCAAATCTGACGACCCTTCCTCTTTTGCAGAATTTCGGTCGATCTCCCTATGCAATTTTATTTACAAGATCATTGCCAAAATTATCGCCAACAGGCTTAGGCCAATATTCTCTCGACACATATCTCAGGAGAAATTTTGTTTCCTGGAAGATCATCATATTCACGAAGCTATAGGGATTTCTCAAGAAGGGCTTCACGACATCAAAACTATGCAATTAAAAGGAGTTATCCTCAAAATTAATCTCTCCAAGGCTTTTGACAAAGCTAGTTGGCTCTATATCAAGTTGCTCCTCACTCACCTGAGCTTTCAAATATCCTTTATCAACCGGATCATGTGCTCCATCACCTCTGCTTATTTTGTGGTAATTATCAATGGTGTCGCCTCTAGTTTCTTCCACACTAAGAGAGGGCTCAGGAAGGGATGTCCGCTTTCTCCCCTACTTTTCTTGTTGATTATTGAAGGTCTCAGCAGACCTTTAATCAATCAGTTGAGGTGCCCTCAAAGGGATCCGTATAAGGGGTATAACCTCCTCTCTCACCTCTTGTTCTCCGATGATGTTACGATCTTCTTGGATGACTCATGCATAGATGTGGATGCACTCAAATCTATCCTAGACACCTTTTGTGTTGCTACAGGTCTGTCTCCAAATCAACAAAAAGCCACTATTACTTGTTGTGAATGTTCGAATCTGGAAATTACTCATGCTCGTAATAACTTCCCTTTCAAATCCCTGCACCTCAAGGATTAGATTAAATATCTTGGTTTTCAGCAGAAACCAAATTATTATAAAAATGAAGACTGGATATGGAAAGTGGCCAAAATTGAAAATAAAATAAAATTTTGGTGTCACAAGTGGCTTTCTAGAGCAGGCATGCTTATTCTCATCAAATATGTAATCGAAGCCACTCCTGTTTTTTGGATGTCACTTTCATGGATCCCCAAAGGCATATTGAACAACATTCAAAGTCTTTGTTGTGGGTTCCTCTGGTGAGGGGAAAAGGAGGGACGCACTTTTGCTTGGGTTAGATGGGATAGAATCACCCTCCCTAAATCATGAGGGGGTTGGGGATTAAAAGAAATCCACTTCTTCTCACAAGCTTTGGCTGCTAAGGTCTTTTGGATACTACTCGCGACACACAGTCTGTGCACATACGTGGTACAACAAAAATACATCTTTCCTTTGATGATTGAGGGCGGTTCTGGCTCCCTAAAAAATCAAGAACAAATATTTCTACAATTTTGAAAGCAGTTCTTAATTCCTTTCTGATTATTGCTACAGGTTTGGCTTGGCGTATAGGCTATGGGAATCATGTACGAATCGGCATCGACCCTTGGTCGGGTTGTGGTAACAATCATATTCTCCCACCGAACTTGGTCACCTTTCTCTCATCACACAAGATCAAATATTTGAACCAGAATGGGGACCTGATGCGATCCAACATGTGGGCGCAACACTGGCTCTCTGCAATCGAGCTTCAGTTACCTAGGCATTGGGACGATGTATGGGGTGAATACATCAGGCCATTGTATTCATAACACATTCTATTAAATGATCATGCGGACGAACTATAGTGGGCTCCCTAAAAATAGGGATCCTACTCTCCAAAATAAGGTTACCCCTTCACAATCACCTCAAAGGAACCTGACGTTATCTGTTGGTGGTGGAGACACCTCTGGAAGCTAAAGGGCCCTGCAAAATCTCGAATGTTATTATGGTGTATCCTGGATAAAAAAATACCCACAGGGAACAATCTGAAGTGATTATTATGTGGCCCCTCTTGGCGTGTGTTATGTAGAGAACTAATGAAAACCACTTAACATATATTCTTAACCTGTCGAGTTGCATGTTAAGTTTGGAAATCTATATACCAGGGGCTATCCATATCCATAAAATGGCAGGGAAGGACCTTATTTCAGGCATGGGATAATTTGTGGAATGAGTCATCAATAAAAAATTTAAGAAATATCCCTTTGCTCACATGTTGGGGTCTATGGATAGGGCAGAATAATAAAATATTCCATGACACTCCTTTCTCCCTGGATCGTACTTCAACACAAATTTATGCAGTATACTCCCTCCTCCTGAATTATGACGATCCATCTGCACCTCAATCTGTTACCATGGAAGCAATTGACCATACCATCCCTTGGGCATATTTTGATGGCTCCTCATAGCAAGGTCGTTGTGGCGGCGAAGCTGTCCTTTATCTCAATAACTCTCACCTGTTCAAGCTCAAAGCCGTTTTGGCGCAGGGTTCAAACAAATTTGCAGAATTATTCAGTCTCAAACTCATCCTTCTATTTTCTCTTGAGAAAAATTGTAACCATCTACAAGTTTTTGGTGATTCAAAAGTGGTGGTTGATTGGTTCACATTGCAATCCACATGCCACACATATACGCTTAGAAGTTTATTGGATGAAGTGTTGCTTCTCAAATCTCATTTTGATGCCATATCTTGTCTTCACATATACAGGGAATAGAACTATATTTGGGATCAACTATCCAAAGAAGTTTCACATTAGGCATTTGGTACTTGGCATGTGACAGAGGTGGTCGACACTGAACATTACCAATACTATCATTGACCGTTCTCTGAGGATCATCAGGCCCTAGTGGATATTCAAAACTGACTTCGGATTTTTTACACTTTGGTACATCAGGGACTCATCCACAACGACACTACATCTACTTTTTGATATCATGCCAGCACATTACTTAAAATTTTGGTTTTAAATTATACATAGAACAATGCTATCATTTTTGTCTATGTCATATTTACTTGCTTATAACAGTTCAGATGATTATGGACAATTGCGACTAATATCTACAAATCATCAAATTTTGACAAGTTCTCTTTGAACTATAGAACATGTAATTTTCATCTTTGATTATAATGAACATTACAATTTTTCCTTGGGAAAAAAAATTTAATAAGAAAATATATTTTAAAAAATTAAAATGTAAAATAGTTAAATTATATGATATTTTTAAGATAAGGTATCTCAATATGATACTGCGGTTCCAATATGAATATGATATTAATATAAGTATAATTTGGTAAAAATCATATGTAATTTTTATTTATTTATAAATATGATAGGAATTTTATAAAAAAATTGTATAAGTGTTAAAAATATTTAAAATTTGATATTGAAATAATTTTATTATAAAATTAGATGATTTTACTTGAAACTTTAGCTCTTTAGTTTTTTTTACATTCCATTACAAACTTCATTTATCACTGGAGACATAATATATAACTCTATTAACTTTCAAGATCTACCACTTGAAAGCATGAAAAATCAACTCTTCAATGCTTTCTACATTTCATTACAGACTTCATTTTTTACTGAATACAAATTACAAAAATTTGTTGTAGATCCCTAAGATCACTTGCAGGTGTGGTGGGAGAGCATATGTAGTTATCTTGTCCCTTGTTGGTATTTCAACATATGGGGACCTTAATCATAATATACTCATACTGATAACTCAATACAATGTGGAGCCATTTATAAAGCATGGCCCACTATGCAAAAATACTTGATTACACATTTTTCTCATATCTTATTAAGCATTATTTATATCCTACAAAGATATGAATGGGAGAACGAGAAGGGTCCACCATGCTCATAGATTATCATTAAAACAAACAAATTCTAGTTTACCACATGTACAATCAGTTGGTTTAGCATTATCATCCTCTAGGATACCCTAGTCTTAAAGGAATTTTGGTAATAGGTACTTTGGTTATATTATAATTTTTCATTGTTTAAATTGTGTTTTTTAATATATAAATATACTTAGTGTTAACAAATTCTCGAGGTACTTGGATTAAGTAAATTACATAGCTGAAATTTTAATTCAAATAAATCCTTACTACATTTTGGATAAAATTGATGAGATAATATATCCAAAAAAGACCAAAATGTAGAATAGTTAGACTACTTTTATACTTTTGGTGTTAAGGTATCTCAACATGGTGGTATGGTTCCAATATGAATATGATATTAATATGGGTATAATTTGGTAAATATGATACAAAACATATATAACAGGAAAAAAAATACGTAAAAATTTGTGTGTAAAGTGTTAAAAATTATTTAAATTTCAATATTGAAATAATTTTATTATAAAATTGTATGATTTTACAAACTTCATCTCTTTGTCCCTTTTTACATTTCATTACAAACTTCATTTATAACTGAATACTAAATACAAAACTCTGCTAACTTTCAATATATACTGTTGAGATTCAACAAGAAATTTTTTGGCACCCATGATCCTAGTGAAAATTAAGCACCTACACTAGGGTGGGGCCCACATGCTATTTTTAGGTGCATGTCTATTTTTATTATCCCTTGATTTAGATGTACATTAAACTATAATCTATTCTCAACGTGGACTTGAAAATAGTTAACTGAAGTGGCAAATTAGTTAGCTAAGTGAATTTCGAGTTAGAGGTTGGTTGGTGGGACATGCAGAGTAATTCTAGTTGTAACTGAGTGATTCTAGTTGTAACAGAGTTGGAAGTGCAGTGGTGCATGAGTTTGTGCAAGTTGTAAATAGTTTAACTCAGTTAAGTGAATTAAACTCAGTTGTGCTAGTTGCAACTGAAGATACACTAGTGAGAGATCAAGTGAATTAAATATTAATTAATTCACAATCATTGATCTCACATGCAACTGAATATTTACTAATATTAGTTGCATGCATGTTAGATCCAGTGGAGACGGAGTTGAGTTCTAGGTGAAAGCGTAGTTGAATATCAGTTGTGACATTTTCTGCTTGCACAAATGCAAGAAAACACACATTGGATGTGCCCATGATACTTGCGCAGTCAAGGCAGGCATGATTGCATCAATTTAGGGATTGCGCAGTGAAGGCAGGCTGTCTGGAGACAATAAATTGGCTAAGGGATTTTCCAATTTTTGTATGACAGCGTGATACAATTAGCTGATGTACTGAGGGCTATTGTGAGAAGAGTTTTGTATGTAATTGTTTCATGATCCATGATATAATACACCATAGAAGATAGTGGGGTTTTTAGCTGTAAGCTTTCCTCAGAAAATTATCTATGTTTTGTGTGATTGATCTTTCTTCATGTTCATGTGATTGGAAATTGTGTTTTTAATTCTGCAAATATTTGTAGAAGAGATTCAGTATTTAACTTTAGCATATTGTTAGATTGGGTGAATCCAAGATATACATGCATATTGTATAATTTTATACATGGTATCAGAGCACAGGAAATTGCAGAAGTGAAGCAGGAGCCGAGTTTGTGACTGGATAGAATTCGAATTTGCAGAAAGAATTTCTTGGTGCTACAGCTGATTCAAGATCGAAATGGATTTCAATGGCTTGAGGTTAGAGTATGCACTCGAGGGTAGCTTGAACTACATTGCTTGGAAGGACATGATGGAGGCAATACTCGATGACAATGGCTTAAAGGATTTCATTGAAAAAGATGTTCCTAAGCCAAATGTTGCAGATGCTGCCAATCTTGATGCATGGCAAAAGAAAGTGGCAAAGGCGAGGAGGATCCTATTGGAGGGAGTACGTGACCACATTGTCTCAAGTCTCCATGAGAAAGCCACACCATATGCTATGTGGAAGGCTTTGACGGATCTATTCCAAAGCAGTAGCAACCATAGGAAATTGGCGCTCAAAGATAAACTCAGGAAAATCAAGATGGAAAAGGGCGACACCGTACCAAAGTATCTCACGAAGTTTGTCCAATGTCAGGATGAACTAGGAAGTGTGGGAATAATAGTTGTTGATGATGATTTGTGAGTTTGGCTCTCCTAGGACTTCCTAAGAGTTGGCACAGTTAAGAAGACTTTGTCAACGGACGGGAAAAATTGTCGGATTGGGAACGACTGTGGTCAGATCTAGTGCAGGAGGAGTTCAGGCGAAACACCAGAGATGGCTCTTCATGAAAGCATGATGATGAAGAGGATTGTGCTTTGGCTTCCAAGGCGAAGAAGGGGAAGGGGAAAAATTTTCATTCTAAATCTGAGTCTAAAGGCAAGAAGCAGGACATGTCCAAGGTGATGTGTTTTCATTGTCACGAACATGGGTATTTTGCTACTAATTGTCCACAAAAGAAGAAGAACAAGAAGACTATTGGATCTGCAACTGGTGAGGCCCTTGCCTCGTAATTTGAGTTTGAATTCTCCTTGATTTCATGCATGGTTTCAAGTGCGTTGGGATCGGTGTGGTATTTGGATAGTGGCTCTTCCTTTCACACGAAGGAAGATAAGGAACTTTTTAGTGACTTGGAGGAGAAAGATCTCCAGATGCATATTGAGATGGGCAATGATAGACAGTACAGTGCTACCATGATTTGTACCATTACCTTTTAGAGGGAGTCAGGTAAACCATTTCAATTAAAATATGTAATGCATGTTCCAGGTCTGAAGAAAAATTTGGTCTCAGTCACAATGTTGGAGGAAAGAGGCTATGACGTTGTTTTTAGTGATGGAAAATATTTCCTGCGACACAAAAAAATGGGTCAATCCAAGAGGATAGCGATTCGAGTGAAGAATATCTACAAGCTAGAGGTAGATGGTTGCGCTGCCATGATGGGCAAGGCAGAAAAAGTGGTGAGTCGTGATGAGGGGGAATTATGGCACATGCGATTGGGCCATCTTCATCATGGAGCCTTGAAAGTCATGCAACAAATATCTAGAAGGCTCCAATGGGAACACTAGCTCAGTTAGATCAGTGCAAGGGTTGCACCATGGGGAAGTATGTAAATTCCATCTTTCATGAGAAGGAGAACCGAGCTTCAAGGATCCTCGAGAGAGTTCACACAGACATGTGTGGACCATTCTCGGTTGCTTCAACATCAAAACAAAAGTACTATGTAATATTTGTTGATGACTTTTCTCGTAAATGCTAGATCTTCTTCATGCAGAAGAAAGATCAAACATTCTCTATGTTTTGTGAGTTTAAGGCATTGGTGGAGAAAGAGTCAGGGAAGAAAGTGAAGGCTCTTAGGAGCAATAATGGTGGAGAATACATCTCTAATGAATTCAAGAACTTCTGCAGCAAAGAAGGAATTCGAAGAGAACTCATAGCGCCTCATAACCCACAGCAAAATGGGGTCGCGGAGAGGAAGAACAGAACAATCGTGGGTGCTGCACGTGCAATGTTGCATGATCAGGGCCTACCAATGCATTTGTTGGCGGAAGCATGAAACATTGTGGTTTATGTGAAAAACCATTGTCCTCATAGAGTACTTGGCATGAGTACACATGAAGAAGCTTTCACTGGTAAGAAACCAAATGTTTCACACTTTAAGATTTTTGGCTCATCTGTTTATGTGCATGTGTGTTGTGAAACCAGCTCCAAAAATAGAAGAAAAGAGATATCAACGCCTTAGAAATAAGCCACTTCGAGGGGGCAACCTCTAATCCATACATGAATGAACAATTCTTAGATGATACAAATAACAAAACCTCCTTTCTATATATAGGAGTCCATAGGGCCACAATGTAATCCTAGTGGGGCCCAATGTCATCCTAGCCGACCTAGCAATAATAATTTAATGGCACAATAATAACAATATGGGGGTTACAAGGGTACAATAATAACAATAAGGGGGTTAAAATAACAACAATAAGGGACTATAATAGTAATATAGGGACCTAACATGCCCCTCTCGTTCAAAAAAGTGTTGTCCTCAACGCTTGAGTAGCTCTGGGTGTTTCTGTATAAAATTCTCATCCTCCCATGTAGAATCTTCAGTGGGTAAGTTCTTCGACTTGATGAGATACTCTGAAATTGATCGATTCCGTAGCTATCGAGTTCTTGTTTTCGCGACCGCTTCAGGTTCCAATATGATTTTTCCTTCCTCATCAAGTTCTGGAAATATTTTTTGAACTGGAAGATTTTCACCTATAACCTTCTTTAAGCATGAAACATGGAAAACTGGATGCACTCGTGAAGAAGCAGGAAGCTCCAATTTATATGCCATAGTACCAATCTTTTGCAACACCTTGTAAGGACCATAGTACTTTGGCGATAATTTATTATCCTTCTTAGCTTACTTGAGGGACATTTGTTTGTATGGTTGTAGCCGTAAAAATACCCAGTCTCCTACATCAAAACTTCTCTCGCTGCGATGTTGATCTGCCTGTTGTTTCATTCGATTTTGTGCCAAATTGAGGTTATCCTTTAAGAGTTGGAGAACTTCTTGTTGATGCTCGATGTGATCTTCCACTGCTTGAACCTTCGAATTTTCTCTTAAAGATGATGTGATGGATGGTGGATGATATCCATAAAGTGCTATAAATGGGGTCATTTTTGCTGCAGTATGGAAGGAAGTGTTATACCACCATTCAGCGAGAGGTAACCACTTGACCCATTGTGTTTGTTTATCGGATACAAAACAACGAAGATATCCTTCCAAACATTTATTTACTATCTCAGTTTGGCCATCAGATTGAGGATGATAAGATGAGCTATGAGCTAATTGAGTATCCAAACAAGAAAATAACTCCGTCCAAAAATTTCCAGTAAAAATGGGATCTCTGTCGCTCACAATAACCCTTGGGTTCCCATGTAGCTTTTGAATTGTGTCCATAAATGTAGTAGCAACTATACTTTCTTTAAATGGATGAGATAATGCACAAAAGTGTGCATACTTGGTAATTCTATCAACTACCACCATGATGACACTCTTTCCTTCGGAATTAGGTAAACCTGTGATAAAATCCATTGAAATCTCCTCCCAACGTTGACTTGGACTGGGTAAAGGTTGTAGAGGACTCGGGGTCTTAATTGTCTCAACTTTATTCTGCTGGCAAACCAAACATTCCGCCACAAACTGTTGAATATCATATTTAAGGCCATCCCAAAAAATTTATTTCTTCACCCTGTGATAAGTTTTTAAAAATCCTGAGTGTCCTCTTAAAGGAGAAGTGTGCAATTCCAAAAGAATCTTTTGTTTTAGTTGGGAATTCTTACAAAGATATAAGTGATCTTTGTACCATAAGGAATCATTTTTCCAACTAAATGTATCAGATTTACTAGGATCTTGCTGCAACTTTTGAATGAGTGTCTACACTTCTTTTTCCTTCTTCCATTCATCTCTTGCTTTGGTTATCCAATCTGGTTGGATAATAGAAATGGCACAAAGCAATGCTTCCACCTCTTCATTCTTTCTTGAGAGTGCATCTGCAACAACATTTAGCTTCCCTTTTTAGTAGATTATTTCGAAGTCATAACCCAACATCTTTGTGACCCATTTTTGCTGCTCTTCTTAAGATAGTCTTTGTTCCAAAAAGTGTTTAAGACTATCAGTATCAGTTTTTACCTTGAAGTGTCTTCTCATTAGGTAAGTTCGCCATTTCTTTAGTGCATGTAGTATTGCTAACATTTCCTTCTCATAAATAGGTTTCTGTAAATACTTTCCTTTGATTAGACGACTTTCAAAAGCAATGGGTCTTCCTTCTTGCATTAAAAAAGCACCAATTCCATTTCTTGAGGCATCACATTCCACAATAAAGGTTTTTGTGAATTCTGGCGTAGCTAAGATCGGTGCTAGGAACATTGCATCTTTAAGATGTTCAAAGGCCTGAGTTGCTTCAGGAGTCCATGAAAATGCATCTTTCTTCAATAATGTTGTTAAAGGTGCTATTATTCTCCCATAATTCTTAACAAACTTGCGATAATACCCTGTTAACTCGAGAAATCCTCACAACTGCTTTATGGTTATGGGGACTTTCCATTCCTTAATGGATTTAATTTTGTTAGGGTCTATCTTAACACCCTCGTGAGATACAATATGACCCAGATATTCCACCTCTTGTACTCTAAAAAATATTTGGATGTTTTTGCATATAATTGTTTCTCCTGCAATAGTTTGAGCACCTTGTCAACATGTTGAACATGATCCCTCCAAGACCTGTTGTAGATTAGTATATCATCAAAAAATACTAGCACAAATTTTCTAAGGAAGGGTTTGAAAATGGAATTCATCAACCCTTGAAATGTAGAAGGCGCATTGGTAAGGCCAAAAGGCATGACCAAAAATTCATAATGACCCTCATGAGTTCGAAATGTTGTTTTTGGAATATCTTCAGTCTTCATTCTAATTTGATGATATCCTGAATGAAGATCCAACTTGGTAAAATAAATTGCTCCATGTAATTCATCAATAATTCATCAATCACAGGAATGGGAAATTTGTCTTTAATGGTGAGCTTATTGAGCTCCCTATAATCCGGACACATTCGCCATGATCCATCCTTCTTGTGTACCAATACTACGGGAGCAGAGAAAGAACTTTGACTAGGTTGAATTATACCCGCCTCTAACATTTCTGCAATCATACGTTCAATTTCACTCTTTTGGAAGTAAGGATATCTATAAGGCCTGATGTTTGGAGGAACACTTCCTGGAATCAAATGAATAGCATGATCATGATAACGAATAGGTGGGAGTCCTTTGGGAGTTCCAAACACCTTGGAATGATTGTCCAAGACTTGTTGGAGATCTGCAGAAATAGATGATTTTGATGTTGGAACTTCTAGTGAGCATAATTGTGCAATTACGCCTCGTTGTTCTTTCTTTGGAAGCTTTGTCATGACATTAGAGCTTATTATCCTTCCTGGCTTCCCCGCAATACCCCGTAATTCGACTTCCTTTCCTTCTGAAAAAAATTTCAAGAAAATTTCTTGAAAATTAAAAGCTACCGTCCCCAAAGATTGTAACCATTGTACTCCTAGTACAACATGAGCACCTCCCATAGGAATGGAAAGCATTGGACTATTCAATACATATTCCCCCATGGTTAGCTTGATATTATGGCATTTTCCAGAGCAATTTATAGTTCCTCCATTTGCAACCATCACTTGACATTCTGGTGCTGGGTATAGGAAACAATTCAATTCATTGGCTACCTTACAATGAATAAAATTATGGGTGCTACCTGAATCAATCAACACTATTACCTTTTTCTTCTTGATATGTCCTTCTATCTTGAGAGTTTGAGGAGTGGTAATTCTTGCCAATGCATTACACGATATGGTCGGAATCATTTCTTCCTCTTCTAGGGCTGGTTCCTGGTGTATATCCTCTTCTTGTTCATTTTCTTCTTCCTCATCACAATCTATGTAAAATAATTTCTTCTCATCACACTTATGACCTTTAGTATATTTTCTATCACAACTGTAGCAAAGCCCTTTTGCTCTTTTTTCTTCCAATTGTTGTGGTGTCAACCTTGTGGGTTGTGGAAATCTAGGAGTAGCAACACTTCCATCTTTATAGAAGTGAGTGGTAGGCTTCCTTGTTGCCATAATTTTACATTCAAATTTTCTTGCCAACCTGAATGCCTTCTCCAATGAATCAAGTTCCAAAACGCGAACTTCATGTTGGATGTTATCCTTTAAAGTACCTATGAAGAGATCAATCTTGTGTTCCTCTGAAATATCAATTACCCTTATATTCAATTTTTGGAAGTCCTCAATGTGCTCCCCCACTGAACACTTTTGTTTGAGATTTATCAATTGGCTAAAGAAAGTGTTTCTCTTTGTATCCTCATAATGTGCTATCATTTCCTCCGTAAAAATTGACCAAGTGACAATTTTTTTTACGGGAGCAAAGCCATCGATACCATACAAATGTATTTTGTTCTAAATGTAAAGTTGCAATGCATACCTTTTGTGTGTTTTGCACATTATTGAAATCAAAATATTGCTCCATCTGTAGTATCCATGTTACAGGATCCTTTCCATCAAACTTCCTCATATCCATTTTTGGAATATTGTGGTTCTTCCCTCCAACATTAGATTTTATGAAATCATGATTAATATTTATTTTGTTCTCATCATGAGTTTTCTCTACTATCTTTTCACCATTAGGAAACATTTCTTGTATCAACTTTTTCAAACCTTCCATGTCTGCTTTTATATCATTCTTCATATTTTCCATCTCAGCTTCCATGTCATCCATCTTAGATTTCATGTCAGCTTCCATGCCATCCATCTTAGCTTCCATGCCATTTTTCAAACCATCCATCGTAGATTCCACATCTTTCTTCAAATCATCCATCTTAGTTTCCACGCCTTTCTTCAAAACTTCCATGTCATTTTTTGTTGCTCTTTGCGAGAGAGAAATTTGTTGCACTTGCTCTTGTAATTTTGATATGTCATGTTGCCATTCATCGTCTTCATGAGTCGTAGAGCCTTATAAAGGCTTAATGGGTGTTGAATTATTTTTATGGGCCATTTGAGAATCCAATACTGATATATATTCTATAATATGCCCTTGGAATCAATTCAACTTGATTCTTCAAACAAGACTTATGCAATTTGGAAAAAAATACACACCTTTTACTTGCTTTTGAGGAGCTTGATATTGAAATTGACTTATCTATATACTTGCAGATCCTCAATATTTGAAATTCGGCCTTGTAGTAGTCCTCTGAAGCTTATTTCAAATGCCACAGGTGTGACTTGATTTTGATTCTTCAAGGCAAAGTTATGTCCAATCTCCCACAATGACCTAATTATGGACTAGTTCAGTAGAGAGAACTTGTACGACTTCTCATGTGTCACTGTTTTCTCCTTTGGCTCTGAAATTTATAGACAGGAAATTACAGTCTGTTTACTTCCAGTCACTTTTTACAGAATTCCAATCTGATGCTCAGAGAGACAATTATGAAGCTTTTCCCACAATCACCTTTGAGATGAAATTCGGGAGCCTGAAAAAGACCTAAATTCCACAGATCATATCTCCAAAAATATTGCAAACCAAGCTCTGAAAATTTTCGACGATGTTCCGCAGGATTTCAGCTTCATGCTCTAAAAATTTCCGTTTCTAAACCTTCATAGAAAAAGGTTATAGCGAAAATTCCGCAATGACCTTTTTAAGTGAAATTCAGGAGCCTGTAAAAAGACCTAACTTCCACAGATAATATCTCCGAAAATATTGTGAACCAAGCTCTGAAATTTTGCGATGATGTTCTTCAGGATTTCGGCTTCGCACTCTAAAAATTTCAGCTTCTGAAACTTCGTAGAAAAAACGCTATAGCGAATATGCTGCGATGACCTGTTTGGAGAAGCGAAACCCTAGAATCCAAAGCTCTGATACCAAATGTTGTGAAACCAGCTCCAAAAATAGAAGAAAAGAGATATCAACGCCTTAGAAATAAGCCACTTCGAGGGGGGAACCTCCAATGCATTACATGAATGAACAATTCTTGGATGATACAAATTACAAAACCTCCTTTCTATATATAAGCGTCCATGGGGTCACAATGTAATTATAGTGGGGCCCAATGTAATCCTAGCTGACCTAACAATAATAATTTAAGGGTGCAATAATAAAAATATGGGGATTACAGGGGTACAAAAATAACAATAAAGGGATTACAATAACAACAATAAGGGACTATACTAGTAATATAGGGACCTAACAATGTGACCAAGGACGCTAGGAAGAAGCAGTAGGCAACTGCTGAAGTTGGGATTTTTGTGGGGTACACAGAAACACCCCATAATTATCGTGTGTATTTTCCAAACAATAGAATGAATGTTGTGTGACGAGATATAAAATTTGATGAGGGGAAAGCCATGTGGTTGTCGCTTGAGAGGGAGTTGGACTTGCATGCAGAGGAGGAACTGCTAGTTCCCAAAGATGAGTCTTAATATGTGGATCAACCACATGAGGAGGTTCATGCAGTGGAGGAAGCCACTCATGCAAAGCCATCCATCAGAAATGGCAGAAGGTGCACCACGAAGCTGATAGGCTCAGACTTGATGCTGCACAGAATGTAGGAGCCCCTACTTCACAGTGCAGACAGAGACAGTTTCCTAACCGATTTACTGGATACATGGCTCTCATGAGAAAATGTATTGTGACTGAACTATCTTCCTTTCATGAAGCAGTGCAACAGGCTACTTGGGTTGATGCAATGGTGGAGGAGTATCACTCCATTGTCAAAAAAAGTGCATGGGAAATTGTCCCAAGACCGGTTGATAAATCAGTGGTAGGTTCGAGATCAATCTACAAGGTAAAGCAAGGTTTTGATGGGAGTGTGGAGAAATACAACGCCAAATTTGTGGCATGGGGCTTCTCACAGATCGAGGGGATAGATTATGATGAGACCTTTGCACCTGTCGCAAGGTACTCTTCCATAAGGACCATCCTTACACTCTCATCGCAGATGGGCTGGTGCATTCATTAGATGGATGTGAAAATTGTGTTTCTCAATGGGATCATTGAGGAAGAGGTGTACATAGAGTAGCCTGAAGGTTATGAGATCTTCAATAGCGAGTCACATGTGTGCAGGATCAAAAGAGAGTTGTATGGCCTGAAGCAAGAACTCTGTGCTTGGTACACTCGGATAGACAACTAGTTCACCGGACTGGGCTTCACCAAAAGTGAAGCAAATGCAAACCTGTACCAAATTGTGGTTGAGGGTAAGATATTGATCATTGTTATTTATGTTGATGATTTAATTTTGACTGGTGATGAGCAGTCGATACACTTATGCAAGGAGGATCTTGCAAGGGAGTTCGAAATGAAGGATATGGGCCTCCTTCATTATTTCCTTGGATTGGAAATATGGCAGCGGGATGGTGAAATTTTTGCGTCTCAAGGCAAGTATGCAAAGGATATATTGGGTAAGTTTAACATGGAGAGCTATAAACCCATGGATACTCCTCTTCCAGGAAACTAGAGGAAAGAGGATGCTACTTCTGGAGAGGTAGTGGATGCTATTGTCTATCGACAGTTAGTGGGTTTGCTAATGTATCTAGTGAACACGAGACCGAACATTTGCTATGCAGTTAACCAGCTGAGTCAAGATATGGTTAAGCCTACTAAGCTATTTTGGAAGGCGGGGAGGCATGTCCTAAGATACCTAAGGGGCACATCAGAGTATGGTCTATGGTACATAAAGATGGATGGAGTGAAGTTGCATGGCTTCATGGATGTAGATTTGGATGGAAGTCCATCGGATAGAAAGAGCACATCAGGGGGGATCTTTAGCATTGGATCTACAGTTATTTCTTGGTACAACAGGAAGCAGAGATCCGTGGCACTCAGTTTAGCAGAAGCGGAATACATGGCAGCAAGTCAAGCTGTATGTGAGGCTATCTGGATGAGAAAGATCATGATTGGTTTGTTTGGTTCTTAGATGGATCCTACAATGATTCATTGTGATAATTAGAGTTACATTAAACTCTCGATTAATCATGTGTTACGATGGAATCCAAGCATATAGATATACGGTACCATCATCTCAGAGATTGTGTGTAGAGGAGAATCATGTTGCTTCAGTACATTCCCACGGAAGATCAGGATGCAGATATTCTAACGAAGGAACTCACCAGGAGCATATTTGAATACCATAGAGATAGGATCGGGGTGAAGTATAATCCCTTTCATGTTGAGAGGGAGTGTTGAGATTCAACACGATTTTTTTTTTTACACCCACGATCATAGTGAAAATTAAGCACCTACACTAGGGTGGGGCCCACATGCTATTTTTAGGTGCATTTCTATTTTTATTATCCCTTAATTTAGATGGACATTAAACTATAATCTATTCTCAATGTGGAATTGAAAATAGTTAACTGAAGTGGAAAATCAGTTAGTTAAGCGAATTTTGAGTTAGAGGTTGGTTGGTGGGACATGTAGAGTAATTCTAGTTGTAACTGAGTGATTCTAGTTGTAACAGAGTTGGAAGTGCAGTGGTGCATGAGTTTGTGCAAGTTGTAAATATTTTAACTCAATTAAGTGAGTTAAACTCAGTTGTGCTAGTTGTAATTGAAGATACACTAGTGAGAGATCAAGTGAACTAAATATTAACTAATTCACAATCGGTGATCTCACATGAAACTTAAGATTTACTAATATTAGCTGCATGCATGTTAGATCCAGTGGAGACCTAGTTGAGTTCTAGGTGAAAGGTAAGTTGACTATCAGTTGTGATAGTATCTGCTTGCACACATGCAAGCAAACACACATTGGATGTGCCCATGATACTTGCGTCAGTCAAGGCAAGCAAGATTGCATCAATTCGAAGATTGCATTCAGCAGGGATTGCACAGTGAAGGTAGGATGTCTGGAGACAGTAAATTGGCTAAGGAATTTGCCAATTTTTGTATTACAGTGTGAGACAATTAGTTGATGTACTGAGGGATCTTGTGAGAAGAGTTTTGTATGTAATTTTTTCATGATCCATGATATAATATACAATAGAAGATAGTGGGTTTTTTAGCTGTAATCTTTCCCCGGGAAATTATCTGTGTTGTGTGTGATTGATCTTTCTTCATGTTCATGTGATTGGCGATTGTGTTTTTAATTCCGCAAAGATTTGTAAAAGTGATTTAGTATTTAACTTTAGCATATTGTTAGATCGGGTGAATCCAAGATATACATGCATATTGTATAATTTCTACATATACCACTTGAAAACATGAAAACTTAACTCTTCAGTGCTTTTTACATTTCATTATAGACTTCATTTCTGATTGAATACAAATTACAAAAATTTGCTTCAGATCCCAAATATCACTTGTAGGTGTGGTGGGAGAGCATATGTAGTTATCTTGCCCCTTGGATGTTATCTAATCCCTTTTTGGTCTATCAACATATGGGGACCCTAATCATAATTGACTCAAATTGAGAACTCAATACAATGTAGAGCTATTTGTAAATATTGGCCCACTATACAAAAATACTTGATTTAAATTTTTTCGTAAATCTTATTAGACATTATTTAAATTCTGGAGAACGAGTAGGGTCCACCATGCTCATAGATTATCATTAAAACAAACAAATTCTAGTTTCCCACATGTACAATGAGTTGGTTTGGCATTATCATCATTTGGGATATCCTAGTGTTCAAGGAATTTTGGTAATAGGTACTTTGGTTAGATTATAATTTTTCATTGTTTAAATTGTGTTTTTGAATGTATAAATAGATTTATTGTTAATAAATTCTCGAGGTACTTGGACTATGAAAATTACATAGCTCAAATTTTAATTCCAATAAATCCTTACTATATTTTGGATAAATTTGATGAGAAAATATATCCAAAAAAGACCAAAATATAGAATAATTAGACTACTTAGATACTTTTGGGGGTTAAGGTATCTTAGCATGGTAGAATGGTTCAAATACAAATGTGATATTAATATGAGTATAATTTGGTAAATATGGTACAAAAATACATATAGAAAAAAAACGTGTGAAGCGTTAAAAATTATTTAAACTTTGATATTGAAATAATTGTATTATAAAATTAGATGATTTTACATGAAACATCGGCTCTTTAGCGCTTTTTACATTTCATGACAAACTTGATTTATGACTTAATACAAAATACAAAACTTTGCTAACTTTCAAGATCTACCACTTGTAAAATGTGAAACTTAGTTCTTCATCTATTTCTACATTTCATTACAGAGTTTATTTATAATTGAATACAAAATACATAAATATGCTTTAGCTTCCAAAGATCACTTGTAGTTGTGGGGGGAGAGCGTATGTAGTTATCTCGTCCATACTAGTTTTTCGACTTATGGGAACCCGAATCATAAGTGACTCGAACTGACAACTCAATACAATGTAGATCTATTTGTAAATCCCAACTCACTATGCAAAAAGACTTGATTACAAATCTTTCTTAAATATTATTAGACATTATTTATATCCTACAAAGATATTAATTGGAGAAATATAAATGTCCACCATGCCCATAGATTATCATTAAAACAAACAAATTCTAGTTTGCCACATGTACAACTAGTTGGTCTAGCATTATCATTATCTGGGATATCCTAGTCTTCAAGGAATTATGGTAATGGATACAAATAGTCAATGAAATATTATTTTGAGTTTTATCCTTTCAATTGTTTACACATATAATTACAAATTAATCCCTCAAATTGGGATTTTATTTTGAGATTTAACTAAACTTCTTTCTACAAGGTTCCCATTATTTTACCTTCCTTGTTCTTAAAAATTAGTACATATTGGATGAATTGAGGAGGGTCAAGTTTTTCAATGTTATTTCTGGTAGCTCTTAATTTAAATTTGAATGGGAGTCACTGTTATGGTACTATGGGCATGTCTAAGTGTAGATGTAAAATAAAATTATTCTTACATAATACATTGCAACTCTAGTCTTTGTGGGGACAAAAATGGTCCATAAATACCTTTGTCCAACTAGTCCATTAATGCCTAGTTAAATTTTATGGATCCATACATACAATTATTTCTCCATGTTCCTTAGCTAGTTTCAATATGAGGGAATAAGATTCCCAAGTAAGGAGCACAAATCTAATATCAAGATAACACTTGTTATAATCACAATAAATAAAAAAATACATACCTTTATTTGCTTAACTTTTATTATGCGATGGTTAGTCCATAAAATGCACTCCTTTCTCACTTCTCAATAATCTAGATCTTGAGTGGTGAATTTTCTATCTCTTGAATCAAAGTGATGGGCATGTGTCTTTATGCAACATCTTTGGTAACTGTATCAATAAGCATCTAGTGTTTTGCTAATCCCACAACAAATAATATTTTTAAAATTCTCTATTCTCTCTAATTCTTTTTATTTTGGATAGTTTCTAGTATATCTTACCATGTAATCACGATAACGTTTCCTTTCTAAGATGGTCCAACACATAACATTTCCAAAATTGGTTGTGTTTTCTCTCTTGTCAACATATCAACTAGACATTTTAAGTATCATGTCTTATACTCAATGTCAAAGATAAGAATTTTCAAGCCACATAACCCATTTGTAGACTATAGCATGGATATCTATTAACTCCTTTTCTAACATGAACATGCCAAGAAAAATCCTTATATCTATTTTAATAAGGAACCTAGAAGATTTAAGATACAATCTAAGATGATATATAACCTTTTCTTACTACTGATAGTTCCTTTGACTTGATGGGTACTTCATCTCTAATCCCATGAAAGAACCATAAGCATATCCACAGATTTCTTCTCTACCATGTATTTTTTCAATCATCATCCCTCCCTAGGTTTTATTTGATGCATAAATCACTATAACATAGGTACATTTTTAGGTAGGAAGAGAAAGAGTTGGGAGAGCCTTTACATTAGATTTCATGTACTTGAATTCTTCAGCCATTGATTTGTTCCATGGTCGAGGAGAATTTTTCAACCAATGTTGTAGAATTAATACAAGATCCACCTATCCTCTATAGAAGGTCCTAACATAGATAATACTTGAGCATGAAGATTTTTATAGTTCCACTCAAAACATTGGACGTTTCAAACTCAAACACACAATTTAATTCAAAATATTATGAACAACATAGTTAAGAATACCTAAGAATCCTTGTTATTTTCAAAACTCTTTAGAATATGATCGTGTAGTAGTACTTTCCCTTTGTATATTTTGTATTCAATAAATTCAATCTCGGATTTTATAATCTCCATTTTGGATGTAAACAATAGTAGTCCATGGGAAAATACTATTTCATAAAATTTTGGAGATGCCTTAAATGCTCTTAAATGTTTATCGAGCATGCCATAATATTATCTATGTAAATGATGAGCCCCATGGACAATTTTTGAAAACAACCTTCATCATTTTTTGAATATCCCTATGAATGTCTTCAAACCAAAGGGCATAGCTTCCACTAGTAATGTTCAAGGATTACTACAAATATAGTTATTTCTCTGCCTCTAGGAATTATACCTATTTAGTAAACACCAAAATTTAAGTCAAACTTGTTAAATATGGTTTTTCCTCTTATCTTCTTATAACAAGGATGCTTTATTTGGAAAGGGATATTTGATGGGTTGTAAAACCTTGTTTACGGGCTTATAATTAACTACAAGCCTTGGTTTTCCCCAAATATATTCAAAAAATGTATTCATATAGAACCCCCGATAATCCCATGAGCTTTTGGATGGATCAATTAGTCCCCACAATCCTAAATTTCTTCATGGCATGTTTGTATTTTAGATGGTCTCACCAGAGCCATTCAATATTTCTATGAAGCAACCTACTTTAATGGATCATGTGGAAGAGAGAGAAAATACTTTTATCTATGACATAAGGCATTAAAGGCCTCAACTATACATCTTTTATCAATCTCTCTTGTAGAAATAAGCATCTTATCGCGGTGTATCTCTACATAACTAATGTTTTTCTCCATTTTGTTTAATTCATTAATAGACAATTCGTTTTATACATAGTCTCTTATCTTTACACTTTTCCCAGATTTACAAATTCCTTCATGGAAGAGATGAATTTCTACCTTCTTGCCTCTTATATGTACACCAAGAATTCTCTCTACATAATTTATAAATACTGATGAAACTAATTATAATAATTCTAAACTTAACATACAATCATCCTTAATGTCATCTAATCTAAGGATAATTGAAAAAAAATGAATTTTGATATAGAGGGAAATTTTTAGAGTCTAGATAAATATGTTTACTAAAAAACCATCTATAGAATTTCCTCCTTGAGTAGTTTTTTTTAATAGAAACAGTGAATATTTTGTATTAAATTTTTTTGAGCATAGAGCTCAAGTTGTACATCTTGATATTGATTAGAGAGAATTTCTCCAAAATTTCTATTTGGATTCATACAATCTCTAACTTCTAGATGCTTCATTTTTACATATCTAGTTCTAATTGTCCCATTACAACGCTTATAACAATTCCAGAAGCGATCAATCAGAAAACAAAAATTACATTTCATCCACTGAGCTTATTTGTGAGTCTCATAGCCCTTGGAGATGCTTTCTTCTTCAATATTTTCCCGCGGAAGCTTTTCCATTTGCATATTCACCTGATCTAGATGGGAGACCATAACATTCCCTTGTATTTTCAGACTGTGTGTGTAATTTTGTTTGAGTTGAATTCCTATAAATAAGAATAAGTTTCTCTGCTGTATAGTCTTCATATTGTTGTAATCTTCATTCGAGTTTTCCCTGTGAGTCATATTCATCTACATAGCCACTGAAACTTGAATGCAATACACATAAAAAATACAAAGCCTAGATTCCAGGACCTTCTCTAATAGGATATCGTCTCGATGGAATTTGATTTTAAAATTCAATAAGATGACCATTGATATCCCTTCTACATCCATAAGGATAGAAAGAAACATAAACAAATATTTCAAAAAGTCCATGATAAAAGCACATAAAAAATATCCAGTAGGTAAGAGCATGGAAAGAACAGGTAACATGGCCACAATAGAATGATGCCTAGGAGATACGGATCATAGAGAACAATGATCATACCACCATGGGCATACTTTAGGCAACAACATACATACAACCTTAATGCCAAGAAAAATCTGCCAAACTAAGAGGAGAACGAATAAAGAGGATGGTGCAAGAGATATACCTCTAATATATTTGATCCTAAAGAAAGGTAAACAAGCCATAATTAAATATGGCAGTGCCACAGAGTAGGCTGAAACATATGCTTTATAAACTGAGCAAAACAACCAATCGAAGCTTATAGTCATCAACCTCCATATAAATACATGCTTTTACCCTATACATTCCCCTACAATTAATATTATGAATTGGACATTATGCCTCTCAAGAGTTTCTTCCAACCTCACCTGGAGGTACACACACTTCCGCCAAAATGCCATCTAACAAAGCTTCTTCATAGGTTTCAATTGATTACTCATCATATAGAAAAGAAGAAGAATGAAAGTTTTGGAACCACCCCTAAGCATGATTAGGATGTAACAACCCTGGTTAAAAATTCATGTAAAAAAAAATATAAGTCCAAGGTCATGGGACATGTATTCCAAGCTGAATGGTGGGAAAAAAATCCTAGTGCGTTTTCATTTCGGTTATTATGATTAAAGGAAATTAACATAGGCAATGGTGTTGGGAAAAATACTGAGAGGGGGGGGGGAGGGGGGAGGTGAATCAATATTTAAAACTCACACAGACTTTTATTTTTTTTTACTGAATTCTATACGCGACTGTAATTAAGCCAACTAGCGTATGTACATGACTTTCATTCAGGAAACTAGTGTATGCGCAGAGAACTTATAATTTAGATAAATCTTCAGTAACTTTACTTAGACCAGTGCATTAATGATTCATCATACATTTAGTAATTAGTAAACATGTGCAGTAAAAACATAATAAATCATCACACATGAACACCAGGATTTAAGGTGGAAACCCAATGTGGGAGAAAACAACCGTTGTTGTCGTCTTTGTATTCGATATTTATTCTATAGAAATCTGCTTACAATCTTGTACTGGCACAGACTCATACCAGCGTGCAGGCACCCACCTACAGAAGGTTGCTACCTTCACTTGTTCTCCAGTTGCTACTGGAAGGGAGCTCCAACCCCCTGATCGTGTTTACTAGCCACCACTGGAAGAGAGCTTCGACCCCCTGCTCTCATTTACCAGCCACTACTGGAAGGGGGCTAGAACCCCCTGATATGATCACCAGCTCCTACTGGCATAAAGCTTCAACTTTCTCATTGAAGGCTCCAACCCTCAGCACCACCGCGGACCACGTTTCATAAATTTTCACACTGGATCCACCGGCTTCAACACATCACAACTTGTAGGCATATTTTCATCATATTTGCAAATTGGAATCACTTCACTCATTTAAACCCAATACCATACATCAAACTGAAACATATAACTATACCAAATCATTCGCTGAATCATCAATCTACCAACCAAACATTGATCTGTAATCTCAGTCAACTCGCAGCATAATCAATACTCAAATAACCTAGATCTATATGAAGACATCATTTAAAGACAAAAAAAACACAGCAAAAATGATTAGACATTTTCTTTAGCATTCTTCAACAAAACCCTGGCTTGCATAAGTGCCTTTCAATAGACTTATTCGTGTATGTATGCACTTATCCCAAAACCAAATCGCGTATAGATCTCAACATATTACTAAACATATATGCTACTCTGCAGAACCAAACTCGTGTGTATACGCGCCTTCCTCGTGTCAAACCAACATATAGATATGTAAATACTTCAGGACTATGCAATACTTCAGAAATTCAAACTTACTCAGATCATACCCTTCACTACAACAAACATGCGCCAACCCACAGATCTAAACAACTCATAGCCAGATTATGAAAATACATAGTCATTTCAAGTCTATAGATCCTGATCCATCTTTGTATTCATGAGTGCATCTCTATTTCAGATCTATCAATCAACTATAGCCCATACCATAAAAATATACTTCAGATTGAAGTATTCATTCATTATCCTTACTCATGCACACTTAGCACTTTGATCTTCACCTCCTTATAAAGTTTGATCCTTAGCTAATACCTTGAGCCAAAACCACACAAGTGCCAATGGTATTCTTGGACGGGATCAAATAATCGTTACTGTGCTCAATATTGTGGGATAATACCATGGTAAAGACCCCTGATATTATTAAATTAGTGGACCAACACACACACGACTTTGTTTCTTCGTACCCTCCTGTATATACGACTTTTCCTTGACGAACCCGCGTACAGATCATCAAATATTTACCTTTAATAATATTCTGATTTTGACCTGCAAACCTCTGTCCCATCATTCTATCATTCTGTTCCATCAATGAACTCTGTTACAAGTGGGTTGCCATCAAGGACAACACCTTTATCAACAACACCTTTATCATAATGCCAATAATATCCCCCTTTGGACTTGATGGAAACCATATTGGTGTTTGATCACCATAACCTGAAGATACCTGTTAGACACATCAATATAAGCATTATTCAAACAATAAGTTGCCAAGTTACTCTCCCCCTTTGACATCAAGGGAAAAGGGCATACCAATGCTACAAGAGATCTATAGATCTTATCTACACTCTACTGACCACCCCCCCCCCCAAGCACATGTTGAATCTTAAAAATATTTTCAATGAATTACATGACTCGAATACTCATCAGAGTATGACATTTCCTATCACCAAGGACTCATACTTACATCAATCACCCAACCAAGTGGGGCTACATATTTAACTCAACTACCTAACCAAGTGGGATTACATATTTGACACAATCACCCGACCAAGTGGGTTTACATATTTGACATGACCTCAAAATTCCATACATGATTGAATATGACAATATTTTCATAATAGGTCTCAACATGACCTTTATATATATGACTTTTATAACCAAGACCAAAGGACCTCCATAGAGAGAGATCATCGAACATAATTCAACAATCATTATAAACATAATACCAATAATGCATTATACTTTGCAAGGCTAATGCTCCCCCTAAACCTGTGCTTCCTATTCATTGTCAACAACTTATCAAAGCATCTTCATAAATTAGATAAATATCAATGAAAAATCAGAACTCAATACCATATTAGCAGACTGTAGACCAATCAAATCATAACTATCAACAACATGTCAGAGTCTGATCTTGAGGCTATCCCACTATTTTTCTATTAGACAAAAACATATGCGACTGTCTGCAAAGAAACTCGCGTATATACACGACTATACTTAATGAAACATGCGCACAACAAACAACCTTTTGAATTTTCACCTGTATACTAAGAAGAATGGATTAACAACAAAGTGAGGCAGAGACAAATCCCAGTTTCTGTTTGAGATATTCAAATGCTTCTCTGATCTGAATGGAATGTATTAGTTTTGTTGTGCTAAGTATCCAAACAGTAATTAAAATGTGTGCATAAAGTCTTCTGAAGTTTGTAGGTGAAACAAATGGTTTTAACTTAGTTAAACAGATTTCTATGTGAGGTTAAAGCGTGTAAATTTCTTGTATAACATTGTACAAAAATAAATAATAGATAATTAAATATCACATGTAACAATACTCAGCAAATTTTATGAAGCAGTTCACCCCTCCTGGGATACATCTGCTAGTCTAGCTCCCAACGACATGTCCCTCATATATTATTGCTAAAAAATGGTAAGTACATGTGAATAAAAGCCTTAAATGGCTGTGATCTCTATAAAAACAGCCTCAGAATGCTTGAATTAGCTAGGAATGACTATTCATTTGCAGAAAACAGAGAATGGATGCTCAAAACACTAAAAACACCCTAGTGGCCCTGGTGGCTCCTTGACCTCTCCTGAAGCTAAACCTGCACAATATGACCTTTAATGGCTCTGAAACCTCATCCAATGTGTTCAGAATGTCAAAATTAGCCTAGGTAGACTCTTGTTTCACCCAAATTGGTCGAAATTGACTTCATGCATTTTTCCCAATGACACCTAGGAAAAGTCCACTAAATATGGAGACTGTTAGTTAACTGGAGTTAACTTTAATGAAAGCCCCAAATTTGGGGGGTGCACTCTAGATATGTCAGCGGTCACACGCTGGCATTAACTTTTCAGCGGGATTGGTCACATTACCTTTCATAATTGTAGGACCAACCGTGACTTAATTTCCGCAGATAATGTTTCGGAGACCTGGGCACATGGCCCTTAACCACCGAGCTAACAATTAGCCAACCATCGTCGTAATACATTCAAGGGCTAAGCCCTAGTTTCAAACCTGCTGGTTGTATGAAGTGGGGGCTGGCCCCCGCTTACCGCCAATGCCGAATGTTTGAAACTTTAAATATTAACAACAAACCATAAGGTTAAGAACTACCTCGTGGTGTAGTGGTTAAGACATGCGCTGTGCATGCAGGAGGTCCCACGGTCGAGCCCCATGCGCTCCATAAAATTTTGATTGAACTTCTGACACTGGGCTCACGACAACTGATAGCTCACGTGGCACCCGCCATTGGCCCTAAAACTCCAATAAAAAAGTTAAATTTTTCAAATATATATATATATATATATATATATATATATATATATATATATATATATATATATTCAAATTTATATACAAAGTCAAATTAGATCAAAATGTCCTTTTTTGGAGTTTAATGGGCTTTTCAAACCTTCATAACTTCTACATACAAACTTTGTTTTGTGAACTATTCACAACGCTAGAATCGTAACGACGACACCTTTCTGGTCGCTGAGGTTGCAAACACTTCTGAGCACTTTCATTTTTCAGCATTTTTTAGCAACGGACATGATCTCCTGATCACACCTCCCCACTGGGAAGCTTTTGGACCCCAAAAGCTCTCTGGACTACTGAACATGAAGATGAGGAGATTGTGTCCCCACTCTTCCAATCTTAATCCACTGAAATTTCCCTGATTTCATTAATTGGAGCTTTTCATGAAATGACAATTTTTTCCTTGATTACAAATTTGACCAACCGTTGCTGACTTTGACTTTGTCATGCTGCACATTTTTGAAACTTGCAAAACAACAACTTAACTTTGCAGTAAACATATTGTTTCTAAATTGGTCTATAATCAAAGGAAATTGAAAATTACTTTCACTTTGCATCCTGTCCTTATGGCGATTTTTTGCTGAATTAGCCTTGTACTTGTGTCAATTCCTCACCAAGTTTCCTCGCCATAGTACCATGCCTTTCTGAAACCAACAATGATCATTGGTGAATATTGTGCCTTCTTTGCTATGTTGCTTTGCCCTCTCTTGGACCTTTGCAACTTCTTGCACTGACACTTTGTTTTCAGCACTGTTCGACACCAAAGAAGATTGCTGCAACTGCTTGTCATCTTATTTCAAAGACAACCTGCTTTCAAACTGAAACGACTCATTATTTACATCAACATTTACATGAAAAGGATTATGTAAAACTTCTCCTTTATTAATCAACATCAATATCAAGTTTTGAATTGCATTGATGAGCCTCTTCATCTGCCCTACATTCACTAAAGAAGAGTAGTTTTTTGCGATGAGCTCTCACAATGTACTCCTTGCCATCTTTGAATAATTGATGATTGTTTTCATGGCGATGGAAGATAGCTTTCCTGTCATACAAGTAAGGAATGCCCAACACCATACCTGTTATATCAAGCGGAACAACATCTAATTTAATCATGTCAATAAAATGTGTTGTTATTGCAAAGCGCAACATGCACTTCTTTGAAACCTGTAAATTTGCATGCTTAGAAATCCAACCAAGAGGACATGGTTTCGGATGTGGAATGGTCTCAAGATTTAGTTTCTTGACTAAGTATTCAGAAATAAGGTTCGCTTGTGACCCACTGTCAAATAGTGTGTCAACCTTGGTATGTTTGGAAATGACCCTCACATGAAACATTTCAATTCTCTTTTCTTCACTTGGAGCTTCTATGTGACATTTAGAAATACTAGAACTGGGTTTATTTACAATCTCTTTCCCCTTCAAGTTCTTTAGTGCCATAGCTATGATTTTTGTTTCATCTGCTGAATCTAACCCTAGGTCTTGTTTAGCTATTGCAACTGTCTTGCCTTTCTCCTTGGCTTTATCTTTGGCTTTAAAACTTTCTGGTTTCAACTCTGGATGAAGTTTCCAACAATGGTCCTCATCATGGCTTGTTTTAGAACAGTGTTTGTAGAAGAATTTTCCCTTCTCTTTTCTAGAATTTGCATTTCTCTTCTTCTTCCATTTGCCTTTAAACTCACTTTCCTCATTCCCATCTAAGTTTTGTTTTCCCCTTGCCTCTAAATGTGTGGCTTGAACACAAATTTCATCTAGGATTGTAGGGTTAAACATGAGAATGGTATGTCTTAGGTAAGTATGTAAACCTCCTATATACTTGAGTAAAGTTTCTTGGCTATGAAAATCTACTCCCAGTAAAGGAGATCTTCTTCTAAATTCTTGGGTATACACTTGAACATTTTGTCCTTTCAATTGTTTAAAATTTTTCCAGTCCATTATGGCTTTATGCATGTGAGCCAATGAATAAAACTGTTGCTTTATTGCAGAAATGAAATCAGACCATGATAAGATAATCTTACCAGATTTATTAATCTCCTCCTTTGTCTTGGCTTCCCACCAAACAAGAGTTGCACTTTCCATTCTCAATGAAGCTAATTGGATTTTGGTTTCGTCATAATGAAAATTTTGAATTATCAAATAGACCTCTAATTTTCTAGTCCAATTATCTAGCTTTTTTGCATTAACTTCACCATCAAACTTTGGAAATTCAAGCTTAACATCAAGTTTTATAAAAGGATTTTTACCAGTACTCTTTGACTTGTGGTGTACTGAAGATGAAGTAGAGGTTGATGAAGATGAAGATGAAGATGAGGGTGATGATGGTGAATTTCCACTGTCTCCATTTCCTCCATTTCCCTTCTTGGATTTGTCTGCATCATTATGGCCTCCTGACGATCCCTCTCCTTCCTTATGAATTTTGGATCCTTCTCCTTCTAATATTTCATTCCTTTCTTAATAAAGGACTCTCACCATTTCATTCAAGTCAAGGAATGATTTCCCGAACACTCTTTCTTCCTCTTTGGGATCAACTTCTTCATGAATTTCTCCTTCCATTGAAGACATGCTTATGGCTTCTTCTGCTTCTCTTTGAGGTGAAATTGAAGGTGGAGATAATGGCAGTCTTGCCCTCCTTGGTTGAGGATTACTTTGAGCTTTCACCAATTGACCTTCTCCTCTCTTAAGCTTCAGCCTAGCAAACATTAAAAAACACAACAAATGTTGCCACAAGATGGCTTTGCACATCTTGCAAGAGTCGTTATGCAAACTTTTAAACAAATCCTTTTGCACAAATGTTAAACAGAGAAAATACTCTAGCTTAACTTAATGCTCGACCTGAGCTCTGATACCAACTTGATCTGAATGGAATGTATTAGTTTTGTTGTGCTAAGTATCCAAACAGTAATTAAAATGTGTGCATAAAGTTCTATGAAGTTTGCAGGTGAAACAAATGGTTTTAACTTAGTTAAACATATTTCTCTGTGAGGTTAAAGCATGTAAATTTCTTGTATAACACTGTACATAAATAAATAATAGAGAATTAAACATCATATGTAACAATACTCAGCAAATTTGATGAATTAGTTCACCCCTCCTGGGCTATATTTGATAGTCCAGCTCCCAATGGCATGTCCATCATATCTTATTGCTAAAAAATGGTAAGTAAATGTGAATAAAAGCCTCAAATAGTTGTTCTCTCTATAAAAATAGCTTCATAATTCTTGAATTAGCCAGGAATGACTATTCATTTGCAGAAAACATAGAATGGATGCTCAAAACACTGAAAACACCCTAGTGAACTTTGGTGGCTCCTTGACCCCTCCTGAAGCTAAACCTGCACAAGATGACCTCTGATGGATCTGAAACCTCTACCAATGTGTTCAGAATGTCAAAATTAGCCTAGGTATACTCTTTTTTCACCCAAATTGGTCGAAAATTGACTTCTCCATGCATTTTTCCCAATGACACCTAGGAAAACTCCACTAAATGTGGAGACCGTCAGTTAATTGGAGCTAACTTTAATGAAAAACCCAAATTTGGGGGGTGCGCTCCAGATTTATCTGCTGTCACGCGCTGGCATTAACTGTTCAGCGGGAGTGGTCACATTACCTTCTGCAACCGTCGAACCAACCGTGACTTAACTTCTGCAGATAATGTTTCATAGACCTGAGCACATGGTCCTTAACCGTTGGGCTAACGGTTAGCCAACCGTCGTCGTAATCCATTCAAGGGATAAGCCTTGGTTCCAACCCTACTGGTTGTATGAAGTGGGGCCTAGCCCTTAGGGGCTAGCCCCCGCTTACTGCCAATGTCAAATGTTTGAAACTTTAAATATTAACAACGAACCATAAGGTTAAGAACTACCCCGTGGTGTAGCGGTTAAGACGTGCATTGTGCGTGCGGGAGGTCCCGCAGTCGAGCCCCATGCGCTCCATAAAATTTTGATTGAACTTCTGACCTTTGGCTTGGGGCCATGTTGCAGCCTCTGGACAAGCCACGTGGCGCTCGCTCATTGGCCTTAACAACCTTATAATAATTTTTTTTTTTTTGAAATTTATATACAAAGTCAAATTGGGTCAAAATGTCATTTTTTGGAGTTTACTGGGATTTTCAAACCTTCATAACTTCTACATATGACCTTTATTTTGTGAACCGTTCACGGCACAAGAATCGCAGCGAAAAGACCTTTCTGATTGCTCAGGTTGCAAACACTTCTGAGCACTTTCATTTTTGAGCATTTTTTAGCAATGGACGTGATCTCCTCATCATTCTCTGGGGAGAGGTTTAGCAAATATATCGACAACTTGTTCTTTGGAGGGAACATACTCTAATTTAACCTTTTTATCAAGCACTTGTTCTCATAGAAAGTGATACTTATAGGAATATGCTTGGTTTTGGAGTGCATAATAGGATTTTTTGAAATACTAATAGCACTTGTATTATCACATAGGATGGAGATGGGTGGACAACATTTAATTTGAATATATTGTAATGTTTGCATCATCTAGAGAATTTATGTGCAACAAGATGCAGCAACCACATATTCTACTTCCGCTGTAGATAAGGGAATGGAACTTTATTTCTTGTTGAACCAAGATACTAATCGGGGCCCCATATAAAATTCACCTCCACTAGTGCTTTTCCGGTCATCAACATTTCCAGGCCAGTCCGCATCTGTGTAAGCATGAAGAGTAAGATCGATATTTTTAGGATACCATAGACCAAAGTCTTGAGTTCCTTGGAGATATTTGAATATTCTCTTTACTGCTTGAAGATGTGATTCCTTTGGATTGGCTTGGAAACGTCTAACAATCCCAACTACATGCATGATATCTGGTCTAGTACCTGTTAGATAAAGAAAAATTCCAATCATAGAACTATATTATGGTTGGTTTACAGTGGGAGAATCATCACGAGAATATAGGTTACATCTTGTCATCAATGGAGTGCATATAGGTTTGCAGTTTTCCATCCCATACTTCTTTAGAATCTACTTAAGATGTTTTATTTGTGAGAGAAAGATGCCATATTTTGATTGTTGCACTTGTAAACCAAGAAAATATGTTAGTCCCCCAAGTAAAGACATTTCAAATTCTTGCTGCATAACAGAAGCAAATTTTTGACTCATAGATTCTTCATTACTCCCAAAGATGATGTCATCAACATAAACAACAATAATTAATAGTTTATCATCCTCAATTTTTGTGTACAGGTTACTATCTGTAGATCCTTTTGTGAAGCCTTGTTGGTGAAGATACTTTTCAAGGCAATATTACCATGCCCGTGGAGCTTGCTTTAGCCCATATAAAGCCTTTTTGAGTTTGCATATAATGTTTTCATCACTCCCCAAAATGAATCCTTCTGGTTGTTCTATATATAATTCTTCTTCTAGATCTCCATTAAGGAAAGCATATTTACATCCATTTGATAAACTTTAAAATGTTGAAAACATGAAAATGCAAGAAGCATTCTTATGGCTTCAAGTATGGCTACTGGTGAAAATGTTTCTTCAAAGTCTATACCTTATTTTTTAGCATAAACTTTACAAACAAGTCTAGCTTTGCTTCTAATTACTTATCCATTTTCATTCAAATTATTTTTGAATATCCATTTTGTCCCAATAACATTTTTATCATGAGGCCTTGGAATCAATTCCCAAGTATTATTCTTTTCAAATTGATCAAGTTATTCATTCATGGCCTTGACCCCACATTCATATTTACTAGCTTGATTTACATTTTGTGGTTCATTGGTGGATAATAAAACTAGATAACTAGGATATCCTACAAGAGTTCTTCTTATTTGTACCCCAGATTCCTTTTCTCCTAGAATTTGAGTTTCTAGATGATTCTTTTGAAAATACCTTGATGGATCCTTTTCTTTATTTTATGTGTCTTCTTCTAATGGTTCATTAGTTCCTTCTTCTATATCATTGCAATTTGATGTGGGAAAGCATTCATCATCATCATCATCCTCTTTTGTTGTTGTTACCATTTTGGGAGCTGTGCATGCTTCATCAATCACAACACCAATACATTCAACAATTTTCCGAAGTCCCTTATTGTAGCATTTGTATCCTTTACTTCTAGAAGAGTAACCAAGAATTATTCCTTCATCTGCTCTAGCTCCAAACTTACAAAGTTTTTCATCATTATTTTTTTATGAATCATTTTCTTCCAAAAAATCTAGAATGCTTCACAGTGGGAGGCTTACCATACCAGAGTTCATAAGGATTTTTATCACTATTCACACGAACATGAGCCTTGTTGAGAATATTTACTGCGGTATGTGCAGCTTCACCCTCGAAGGTGTCAGGAGTTCCAGACTCATTAAGCATAGCATGAGCCGTTTTCTGAATTGTTCTAGTCATTCTTTTTTCCATGCCATTTTGTCGAGGAGTTCTGGCTACATAAAATTGTCTTTTTATGCCACGTTGTTCACAGAAATCAAAGAATTCATCCGATATGTATTCTCCTCCTCGGTCATATTTGAGGCATTTGATTTTTAGATCTAATTCATTTTCAAATAATGCTCTGAATACTTTAAATTTAGAAAATGCTTCATATTTGTGTTTCAATAAACCAATCCAACACATTCTAGAAAAATCATCAATGAATAAGATATAGTATTGTTCTCCACGAGGTGACATTTTCCTTACATGTCCACACAAATTAGTATGTATAAGTTCAAGAGGCTTACTTGCTGATCCTTCTTTGGCATTGAATTTGATCCAAATTTATGCAGGAACAAAACATAATATAGATATAACCATAAATACCAAGACGCAGTGGAAATAACACTTCATTTCATTAATATCAAAGAACTGAAATTTGTTTACAGACAGAATGGAAATAAACCAGCTAGGGGGTTGGTAGCTTATCTCTGAGAATTGATGTGGTGGCTACAGGGCTTTGAACTCTGTGTTACAATGAGGCTCAAAGGCCTATATATTATTGAGAATTAATGGAAAACCCTAAACATCCAAAAACATAACCGTAGGAGATGAAACGCCAGACTATGGGCCCCGTCACGGTAAATTGGTACATCAATTTCCCGGGGTCGTAACTTTGGCATACTATCTCCATTTGACGCACATGATACATCATTAGAAAGATCTATCTGAGGACTACAATTGCTAAAATTGAATGTCAAGTTTGGAATAGACTCATATTGAAGGTTTCATGCCAAAAAAAACGTCTTTTAGGGCCTCAAAACGGCTCTAGAAGTTCAGGACCCGAAAAACTGCCAAAAATAGTAAATTTTGCTACAATTAAGGAAACTGAAAAACTGAAAGAAACAATGGTGGGGGTCCAAGTGGAATAGGCGGGTGGCCACCAATATCCACCTGGATCATTCCTCCCCAATTAGGAAGAAATGGTCCCCATTGTGTTGATTTCCTCCATGAGATGAGGAAACTTCTGCTGAACTTGGTCCTTAGTGAGCCACTTGCCTTGGTGAAGGAGTTGGCCTGCTTTGACAACTCGATATAGTTGGATCCTCTACTGGTGGGTGTTATTGATCTATGTGTCCATAATCCAATCATTTGTGGCTTTTTCCATGCAATATGGGTTTAACTCAGTTGGTGTGAGTTGTTATGCCATGTCAGATGTGTCCAGTAGAGGTGGAAAGTAGGGTCGAAAGCGGTCCACATTGAACACTGGGTGCAGACCAAGGAATGGTGAAATTCTGATCTTGAAGGCATTTCCCCCTAGAGCCTTGGTGATGGTGTATGTCCCATATCGGAGCGGGCACAACTTGCGGTGGGGTCCAGTGAGGAGCTCCTTCTGCAAATGTAGCCACACTTTGTCACCCACATGGAAGTTGTGTTGCACCAGATGTTGATCATGCCGCTGCTTGTACTTAGCATTGGATCTGTCCAATATGTTATGAACCTATTGGCGGATGTACTAAATGTGCTCAATGAATTTTTTCTCCTTGGCAGCTTCAGACTGGACATGATTCGAATCAACCTGAGTAGCTTCAAATGGCATGGCTACATCAATGGGACATATTGGCCGGAATCCCAAGCCCACCTGAAAGGGGTTGTGGTCGGTTGAGCTGTGGAGGGCCTGGTTATAGCTATGTTGTACATAGGGGAGCCTCTCATCCCAAGTGTGTGGATGATTTGAGTTTTACATGTGCAAAATGTGTACGATCATCTTATTGAAGACCTCTGTCTGGCCAACAGTTTGGGGTTGGAAACTTGTGGACTTGGTGAGCTTGGTGTCCAACATTGACTAGAGGTTGGACCAAAATTTACTTAGGAACCTGTTGTCCTGATCTAAGATGATAGACTGTTGGATCCCAAAGTGTACCCCAACTCGTTCAAATAAGAGTTTAGCAGTGGCTTCCACTGTGATATTCTTCTTGCAGGTCGTCATAATGTCCATCTTTGAGAATCTGTCGACGACCAAAAAAGCACATTCATTTCCATGCTTATTAGAAGAAAGGCCCGACATGTAATCCATGGAGATGGATTCCCAATTTCGACTAGGGGTTGACAGCAGAGTATAGAGGCCTTGCTTCTTGATGGTATGTTTGGAAATGGCACAGGGAGTGCAAGATCTGATGTACTTCCCAACATCATGTCGAAGGTTTGGCCAATAGAAATACTTCTATAGTACTGCCACTGTTTTCTCGACCCCGAAATGCCCAATGACCCGACTATAGTTCACTTCCCAAATCATCTTGGCATGCTCACTTGAAGGAACACAAAGGTGTCCTAGGTGACATAGTAGTGCATCTTGGAGGTGAAAATTTGGAACTCGATTACCCTCCAAGAGCGTCTTGTATGTGTGGCCGAATTCTAGATCGCTCTTGTAGAGAAGCAGCCAATCAAAAGTCCCGTGCCCACAAGAGTTGAACATGGTGGTTATTGCCATGATCGGGGGTCAGTTGAGGTAGTCTGCAACATTATTGGTGTTGCCCTTCTTGTACTTGATGTTCAAATGAAACTGTTGCATATATGTGGACCACTTCTGATGGCGATCGTTCTGCAACTTCCCTTGAGTCTGTATGAACTGCAAGGGTCGGTGGTATGTGTGGATGATCATTTCCTTCCCTAAAATGTAATGCTTCCATTGTTGCCAAGCCTGCACAATGGAATACATCTCTTTGTCATAAGTGGGATACTTCCAAACTGTGTCGGAAAATGTCTCACTGTGATATGCCATTGGATGCCCCTGTTGAGTAAGAACTGCCCCAATAGCATAGTCAAAGGCATCTGTCTCGATCTCAAATGGTTGTTGCAAGTATGGTAATGTGAGCACTTGGGCAGATCAGAGGTGATGTTTCAATTCTACGAATGCCTTCTCTTGAGATTTCGACCAAAAGAATTTTTCTTTCGCTCCTCCCTTGGTGACTTGACTCAAGGGAAAAGTGGCATGAGAGAATCCCAACATGAACCTGCGGTAGAAATTAGCAGGACCCAGAAAGCTGTGAAGCTTTGTTCAGAGTGGTTGGGGCTGACCAATCCTGAATGACTTGGATCTTGGTTGGATCCACATGCACCCCTCGCTCATCAATAACATATCTGAGATACTGAACCTGGGTCATGCCAAAAGTGCACTTCTCCAAATTGGTACACAACTTGTGTTGCTGCAGTGTTTGGAGGACCCATCGGATGTGGTGGAGGTGCTCTTCCCAAGCCGGGCTAAAGATCAAGATGTCATCCAAGTACACTACTACAAATGAGTTGGTGAATGGATGCAAGATGTCGTCCATCAGCCTCATGAAGGTTGCAGGAGCATTCGTCAACCCGAAAGGCATGACCAGCCAATCGAAAAGGCCCTCCTTGGATTTGAATGCAGTATTCCACACATTAGATGGTTCGATTGGTACCTGGTGATACCCGGACTTCAAGTCGATCTTGCTGAAATATTTTTCCCCTTTGAGTTGGTCCAGAAGGTCATCAATCCGTGGGATCCGGTACCTATTCCAGACAGTGATCTTGTTCAATGTCCGATATTCAATACAGAGTCTCCAAGTCGCATCATTCTTTTTCACCAACACTATCGGGCTCCCACAAGGCGATGAACTTGGCCGGATGTGACCTTTCTGCAACAGCTCCTGAATCTACCTCTTGATTTCATTGTTCTCCATAACAAAGCGCCGATAGATCGGTCCATTGGGTAGCGGTGCACCTGGGGCCAGATCGATGGGTTGCTTGACCTGAAAGTGCAGCAGCACCCCTGCGGGTGAGGTGAATATGTCCTCGTACTACTCCACGACCTTGTCCATTTGTTTAAAATTGAGGAGCCACCATGCAGGGTAGTAGCCCTGTTAGTCTTCTTTCCACGAGGGTAGATCATCATAAATAATAATAATAATAAATAAATAAAACTAAGAATTAAAAAAAAAAAAACTAAAAAAAAAAAATAAATAAAAAAATAAAATAAAAATAAAAAAAAAAAAAAAAAAAAAAAAAAAAAAAAAAAAAAAAAAAAAAAAAAAAAAAAAAAAAATTTCCCGGTTTTGGAAATGAGCTTACTGCATTGTTTTGCAGTTACCAAAGTTATAGCGGCAGGAGGTGGTACCTCTGGTACCCTGTACAACTTATTTCCCAAAGTAAAAATAACAGCACGAGGCCAGGACTCATATGCAACATGTCTCTTAAACAAGTATGGTTTTCTTAATAACATATCACAAACATCAACAGGTGCAATGTCAGATAATGCCTCATCGGTGAAAGGCTTGATGTTGTAGGGAAGACAACACTGCTAGCTAACGCGGATATCTCTTCCTTGGTGAAGCCACCCGATGGTGTACGACTATGGGTGTGTTGTGGTCGGCAAGCCCAACCACCTCATGACCTCTACTGAAATGAGGCTCTTTTAGCTCCCATTGTTGACAATGAACTGTAAAGGGGAACCCTTTACCCACATATGGGAGTGGAAGAGCCGATTCTTCTCCTTTGGATCTTCCAGTTCTTCCTTTTGGATCTTCATGGTGACAATGGTGGTGTTCGGTTCCGCATCTATAATATGCTTCCCTTTGTCATTCCCCTTCACAGGTTCAGATTCAGATTCAGAGTATGCATTTGATTCAAAAGCCTTCATCTCGAGCACTAGTGACTGCTTGGCCCGACACTCACTTGTGTTGTGAGTGGAACTCTTATGGAACTCACACCACTTTCCTGCGTCCTTATTTGGAATTGCGATGTTGTTATTTTCTTGTGGCTTTGGCATGTTGTCTTGGGACGCCATGCCTTGGATTTTTCCTCTGTTTTACGGTTTGAGGGCACCTTTTACCTGCTTTTGATTCGCAGATCCAAAGTCTCGCTTCTTCTGTTTGAATTTCTACTTAATCTTGGCAACATATCGGTATGTCGTACCAAAAAAGGAGATGTTGAGGAACTCCATTTCCTCTTGAATGTATCTATGCAGACAAATGTGGTACCTCAGCACCAAATGTTTCTCCAAATATTTGATACCCAACTTTATGAGCAGGGTATGGAACAAATTCGTCATCTCATGCACATCTTGATCCCTTTGGTGCTGCAACGTAGTCCATTATGAGTACTTGTCCTCATAGCTCCCCACGGGATAATATTGTTCCTTGATGGATTCTTGGAAATAATTCCAAGTGGGTACAACCAAGAACAAAGAGGGTCCCCCCTGGTCCTTTTTCTCACAGTAGATTTCCCACCAGTCCTTGACCTGGGGGGTGGCTTTGAGGACTGAAAAAATAATATTCTCCCAGTCGAAAAAGTCATGGACTGAGAAATATAGTTCTAATATATTAAACCATATATCTATGATGTATGCATCTATTTTTCCATCAAATATGGGAATGTCAAAGTTTACTTGTACCTTAAAAGGGGTTGCGCCTCAAAGTGGTTGTTGGATGTAGATGTGCCGCCAGTGGGTAGTCGTTGAAGGATCTGGGCAAAGTTATCCATCATTGCATTCCTTTGTTTTTCAAGGGTCTCCTCGAGTAATATTTTGATAGGATCTCCTGCTCCCTCGTCTTTCTTTTCGTCCCCCATGGGTGGCCATCGAGGTTTGCGAGGCTGATATTGCAAAGGTTCAACCAGATCAAGCCCTAACTCCTTATACCCCGGCCTCGTTGGGGACATGCAAAGAAGGATCGAGAAAGAGCATACTACTCTTATACCACTGATCCGAATTTATGCAGGAATGCAACAAAATATACATATAACCATAAATACCAAGATGCAACGGAAATAACACTTCATTTCATTAATATCAAAGAACTGAAATTTGTTTACAGACATAATGGAAATAAACTATATAGGGCGTTGGTAGCTTATCTTTGAGAAGAGATATGGTGGCTACAAGCCTCTAAACTCTATGTTACAATGAGGCTTGAAGGCCTATATATTATTGAGAAATAATGGAAAATCCTAAACATCCAAAAACCTAACCCTAGGAGATGAAACTCCAGAATATGGGCCCCGTCGGGGTAAATTGGTACATCAATTTCCCCGGGTCGTAACTTTGGCATACTATCTCTGTTTGACACACATGATACATCATTATAAATATCTATCCGAGGACTACAACTTCTAATAGTGAATATCGAGTCTAGAACAGACTCATATTCATCGGACCATACCTACTAGGACTGACATTCTTTCAAGCACTTGGCATGAATGAAATCTATAGTTCTAGGATACAAGACAGAGCACAAATGACTAATAAATCTTGAGATACATTACAATAAGGATCACCACCCTCTTCCTTGAACTGATATGACATCAATTAGGTATTGCATCCATTATATTAACATTTACAAGCAAAAACATGAAATAACCATGACATGAACCATTCATTTAACCATGCTTATAACCAACATAAAACCATGGAAATAACAGTGAGATAACAACCATTAAATCCACACATTAGTAAGTACAAAATCAAGAGAACTTAGCTTTCATTAATCATAGGCAACAACTGACTAGGTTCAGGACCTCCATGTACCACCCGACCATAGACATGGCTGAGCCAAATCTCTCTTCAGCCAGTCGCCCTCATGTCATATTCCAAGAATTAATGTGGGATCTCATGGATAAACCAATCCAAAAATAGCTGAGAAAATCCATAGTTTAAACCACCTCCACCCTCACCATACCCCAATCACACCAAAACTGGTGCTCCGATCACAAAACTGAATCGAACTTGGAATGCCATATGAAATCCATCACCGTCCTTGAGGAAATTTTCCGTCTCCTTGTCTCTCAAGCTTTACCATAATCCAAATCCGGGATCACTAGGCCCTAAACCAAGAAACCACCCTCAGGATTTATCGTGTATCCCACCAAAATTGGTCAAGGGATTCTTAGGTCTTTGGGAATTTTCCTTTAGACCACCTCTGCCCCTAATTCTGAAATCCACTTGGAAATTCAAAAGCTCAAAATGGATATCAAAATCCAAACACACCATGTGTTACACAATATTTTTTCACTGTCCCTGCATTCCCCATCCTGAATACTAGAGGACTATCAGCGCAATCCATGTGTATTGTCACACATCATGATGAATTTTATTATATCCCTTAACATGTCAAGAACACATTATCTATTGACTATTCCAGAATTTTACCCTTTAAAACATTTATTTTTGGGTCGGCGTGGTTGTGTAGCTATGACCTCATGCTGATGGCCATATTAACACTAGGCCTCGCACTGTGGTCGCTCTGTCTCTGAAGAGCACCCATGCTGAGCTGCTTTTGGAAAGTTTTTTAAAATGGAAACGAAGCTTTAATGATGTAACAACTTCGTGGGTACAGTCATGGATGTTTGTTCGACTAGATGAGGTCGTGTTTCTTCCTTTTGCCTTCTAGTTCCTACAAAAGTGAAACTTTCCAAAGGGATAGACCTTCCCTCCACAATATGTGGATCCCAAAGCTCATCCTCCACTCCTATAAATCCCTCTTCATTCCATTGAACCAACTAGCTAGACATAACTAGAATATACCAAGAGCTGATAGCAGAGAATAGTCCATAATTTTGAGAGAGAGTTTGAACATTTCACCTCTTCGAGTTGAATTGAAGAACAAATTATTTGAGATGTGCCCGACTAAACCTGTCGAAGGAGGGCCACAGCATCAAGGCATAGGTTGTAAAATTCTTTCTTTATTTATCAATATGGCATGACTGATTTCTAGTTCCATCTTTGTTTGTGTCAATGATTCAAAGTTTCTAACTCTCATTGACTAGTTTGATAGTTATAAATGAATGTATATGTTTGTATGCTATTAGTGTTTGTTTTATCCTTATGTAGGTGCGTAAATATCGCTTCCGGAGGAGTGCAAGGCTTGAAGGACGAGGATCGAAGGATCGCTGCAACACATCACATCAAAAGCATTGGATGAGGTAGGACATCTATCTAGTCTGCATTTCATTTATAAGCCAGGAATCTAGGAACCAGCATGTTCCCCTCGTTGCTAGACCCACCCTAGGGCTAGAGGGATCACCTTTGTCTGCAGTGGGGATTTTTTTTCACAACAAGTTGGCGACCATACTGGGGATCAGTCAATGCCTATTGTCTCTTATTTGTTCATTTTGAATTTTTTATTGTGTGTCCAAATTTGGTTGTATTATTGTTTCTCTGTTGTTTTTTTCTTGTTTGTTTTCTTTTGTCCATTTAGCCTTGTCCTAGAGTGATAAGCCTGGATTTTCTCAGCCAGTCCTTTACATTTTCCCTCCTTTTCTAGCTCGGCGTTGTTGTTTGTCTAACAGTCGCGCCCATTAGTGCGAGTTGTCTTTGACACAGGAGTGATTTTTCCTATTCGGTGCTGGATAATACTGAACAATCGTGCTGATTTTTGTAGGGTTGAACTTTGGGCTTCCCCACTGAGTTTCCGGTGTGTCTTGTCCTTTATATTGGTTTTCTCCCCTTGGGTTGATCCATCTGGCTTTTCTTCACTGACTTGGTTGTCTCATTCGTTTCAGTTCATGTTATCTCCCGTTTGAACAATGTGACTCATCCATCCTAGGATTTCTAAGTGTTTTGAATCATTCCTTTGTTCGCGTGTTCACTGAGTGTCTGATCTGTTTATGAGTCAGTTTGGTTGTTTTGTTTTCAGCCTCTCGTGTGGTTGCTTGGTCTTTTTCGTTGATTGTATGTGAAGTAGGGTTGTCGAGCTTTCATTCCGTGTATGTTTGATTGTCCCTCCATTGCCCCGAGCATAGATCACATTGCTCGTTGAGTTGAATTAAAATCCCTTTACTTTGCGTAAGGAAATTCATGCCTAGTTTTGAGTGCGTGTTTGTGGTCGCTTGGAATTGGTCTCTTCATGTTTTGGTGACTTCATTCGAAGTTGCTCGAAGATAGTGTTTTTTTTGTCCTTTTAGTGTAGCATTGCACTATTGCTTCTCACTCATATAAAGGAACAAAAAATTTGCATTCTTCTTGTTTGAAAATGAAAAGTGCTCTTTTGAATTAGTAGGTTTCTTCTTCATTGGAAAGTGAAAAACAAGCGAAGAATTTTCGTTTTCTGCATTGGCTATGTTAGTAGCATAAAGGAAAGTTTCATTCTTGCATTCGATTTATTGCTGATTTGTTGCGAACCTCTATCCTTCTCTTAACTAGCTTTCATCGAATGAAATAGTGTTCTTTCTCTCATATAGTTATGCATTAGAGATTTGAGATTACATTTAGTAGAGCCTTGAAACTAAAACATAATTTCAATATAAAACGTAAAATTAAATCAATCAACCTAAGGAAGCATTGAAACTTAACGCTCATATTTAGAGGTCTAGGCTAGTGACGTGTTCCGGCGTCATTAAACCTAGCATCTGTCGCTCGCAATATTGCATTAGATAGCGCTAGTACGGACTTGTGCTCCTCGTACTATTGCGTATATAAAGGGAGACCCTCATAATTTGCAATCCTTTATCCATAAGAAGCCGAGTCTGCTCCCATGTAACCGTGATACAACGAACACAACATTCGGGGAGACTGCCTGCATGCACGTTAATTCCTTGGTCATTTTTGTTTCATTTGATCACCAAGGTGTATATTGCAGTTCACGGGAGCTTGGTACACCCTTTTGCCTAGAGTTCCTAAGTAGTCATTTTGATCTTTCCGTGACTCTTTAAAATTTGAAAAGATCATCGAGCACTTGTCCTTTTGATCTCGTCCAAATTGAAAGTGACTAGAGTCACCTTTTGTCCTTTTCTCAACTCTTAAACATGAAAAGGCAAAGTCTTGTTTCAGTGTCAAAAAATTAATTACTCACGATTACATGCCCGTTAAGATTTTTCTTGGCCAGTTCATGAGTAATTCCTTAGTGATTGTTGTTAAAGCCTCAAATTAACCATTTCTTTTCTCTCCTACTTCTGAGACAAAGTTACCGTGGCGGAACCACCTATTTCGTCGTCCTATTCATTACCTCGTAGTGAAGAGTCTCCCCCTGGAGTCTCTTCTAAGACACATCAGTTTGTTGGGACTCAAGACCTTGAGAGTGACATCCTCTCAAGCGTTCAACCTCTTGCCACCCACTCTCCCGCTGAGGAGCCGTTTGATATTAATTGGCAGCCCCCAAATGATTTTTTCTTTTTGAGAGAAGATCCCCCTCAATGCTCGGATTCGCCTGCAACACCATTGTCCGGTGATTTTCCCTCTATGGCTCGCCAACTTTTCCATGACAGCATGTCTTCATCTGACATGGATGCCTCGAGTCCTGTAAGTAGTGAAGAGACTTTTGTATCTACAGGAGAATATAAATTCCCTCTTGAAAATTTTCCTTATGTCATGACTCAGCCTTCCTCTCAACCTTCATCTCTCTCATCTGGTTATCGTTCTTTGGGACAGATAATTTTTGGTGCTGCATCTTTGTACCAAAACTCGTTGTGGTCAAGTACTGTGGCTCCTTCTACATGGTCGTTTGTGTCGGGTCCATATTCTTTGATTCCCATTGTTTCGATGATTTTCACATCTGTCCCAACCCAGCCCACTGTTCGTGTGGCTTCCTCCACACCATTCGTTAGTGTGATTCCATCATTGCCGTCATATTCTACTGTTTGTGGAGCACATCCCAATGCTTCCACGATATCTGTTGGGCCCGTTGTGAGTGGATCACAACCTCACATATCGGGATTCCATCAACATATTAGTATTACACCTATCTCTTCTAATCCTATTCTGGGAGGTTTGTCATACAACCAGTATATGATGGCTATTCAACATCAAAACTATCTCCCCCAGGGTTATCAGCAGATTCTTACTCCTGTAAATCTACCACAGTACTACGATGATTATGGGAATCATTTCTATTACCATGGGCCTCTTTCACAAGGTCCATTGTATGTTCAAACGAATCAAGCTTTGGTCCGCCCAAACCAGTTCATGTACCAACAGGGACAACCCTGTGGTCCGTAAGGACAACCCTCTCAGGGACAACCTTCGGTCCAACAGGGACAACCCTACGGTCCTACTGGTCAACCTTACGTTCAACAAGGAACAGCTTATGCTCCTCAGGGGAAAACATATCCACCTTAGGGACAAAATTTTGTGCAACAGAACCAACCTTTCATTCAGTGAGGCCCATCTCTTGTACAACAAGGCCAACCCTCCGTCGGTCAGTCGGGTCAACCTGGTCTTCAGGGGTAGCCTGGATTATCTCAACCATCAGGTCAACCTGGTTTTCAGGCACAACCTGGTCTACCTCCTTCAGGCCAACCTGGTTTTCAGGGATAGCCTGTCCAACCTCAGTATCCAGGCCAACCTGCTCCCCAGGGACAACCTGTGCAGCCTCAGGGCCAACCTTTCGTTCCTCAAGGCCAACCGATGATCTCCCAAGGTCAACCTTTCATGGTACAAGGTCCACCCCAAGGCACTTATTTCATCCTGCAACAGAATCCATACGTTGCTCAAGATGGACCTCATTGGTTCACTCAAAATCAGTACCCTGGTCCTCAACTAGGATATGGGCAGAATTTCCAAAATTATAACATTATGGACAAATTCCTCCAGGACAGAACATATGGGCTCAAAATTTCTCCCGACCTGGTTGGAACCCTAATGCTGGTCTTTATCAAAGGCCTGTGATGCCTTTAAATCTGCAATTTCCATTCCTTGCTACATTGGAACTGCCTGGTGTGTCAAATTTAACAAATGATCCCATTCTTCATAATCCATATTAGCCCCCAGTTCCCACCAAGATCCCTGGCGATTGTCCCAAGTTCGAAGGCAAGTCCGGAGAAGACCCCCAGGCGTATGTTATGACATACCATCTATGGTGCTCCTCTAACTCTTGGATTGATGATTCTATTCATTTATGTCTTTTCCAAAGGACTCTCACTGGTGCCACTGCAAAGTGGTACATTTAGATCTCTCGTGTCATCTTTCAAGATTTCAATTCTCTTGTAATGGCGTTTCTCACACACTTTCAGTTACCGGTTCGCTCTGAAAATGGAACGCACCTCGTAACATCCCTAAAACAAGATCGTGCCACACATATCTCTGATCATATTCATGAATGGAGGCGACATCGTCTTTTGATCAATTTTGAAATCCATGATCAAGTTCCGACTGATTGGTTCACTAAATCTTTTATCAGTTTGATCGCTAAGGACATTGCTATGGGGGCATGTGTTACTGAGGAGCAGGCCATTGCTCATGCTCAGTACCTCGATTTAGTGTACTCCCAATCTGGCACACTTTATGAACTCTTGCCTGATGCTCCGCGACCTGAAACTTCCAAAGCACTGGCGACACCATCTGTCGACGGTATCATTGGTTCTATTTCTCAGACTTCCCGTAATTCTTATCCTAATCTTGAGAAGTAGAAATCCACTCCTTCCATTGATACTTATTCTCAGCGACCTTCCAATCCTGGCAAGACCACGAAAGTGAATGTTGTCTAGTCTACCCCGATGGATAAAGCTTGCAAAGGTAAGAAGAAGGCTAAATGCAAGGCCAAGGCTGATACCCTGAAACAGGATTCTCCTAAAACAAATATTGGTGATGGCTCGAAACGTAAACTGAAGTATCCTTGTCTAATATGTGACGATGAGCATTATACCAAGGACTATCTATGACGAGCCGAGGTGAGTCGAATGCTCAAAGGCACCCAAGGAACTACGACTGTTCTTAAGGAACTATTCCCATCACAGCAAATGAAAATGGTGGAGTAACCTCAGTCCTCCACCCCTTTTGGCTCTCGAGTTTTCATGATGAATGGTGTTGTACCCATATCTATTGCTACCAGGTCGAAATATTATATTTAACCATGTCAGGCCGCGGGAAGGAGATCGCAGATGGTCCTCCTCCCCCACCTGCTCTTGGCCCTCTTCACATTGAAAGGCCTAGTTTTGAGCCCGTTGTACGACCACCCTCCAAAGACGTACTCCGTAAGTCCTCTTATAACTCGAACACCCGTGCCACTCAAAATTATAGTATTGTTGAGGAGTTGGCTCAGGCGTCGTCTGTTATGTCTGTGCTAGAAGTACTTCAGAGTTGTCTATCACAATGGAAGGCTTTGATATCCGCTATCAGAGGAGTTGACCCTGCCGATTCAAGCCTTGTCACTTTTGATATGGAAAATTTCATCCTGTGTCTTCTTCACCAACTTGCTTTGATCATTCAAGTTGGGATAAATGGTAAGAATATCCATCGAGCAATCATGGACGAAGGTGAATCTACTTACATCATGTCCGTTGCATGTTGGAAAGCCATTGGCTCTCTGTCCCTTAACTAGTCTCCAAACACTTTAGAAGCCTTCGATGGAAGAGAATATCGCCCTCTTGGTGTCCTCACTAGCTTACCTATATCGTTGGAAGGAAAAATGGTTAATGTCGAGGTTGAAGTCATTGACGTCAAACTCAACTATAATCTCCTTCGTGGCTGCAGTTGGACTCACGCCATGCTATGAATACTGTCCACTCTCTTTCGTGTTCTTCATTTTCAGCATGAAGGAAAGATCATCACTGTCGATCAGTTATCCTTTTTCACTTCCACTTCTTCCCAGATAAACGTTCCATACATAGACTACATTCCTACGCCGTATGAAAGTGTGGGGCCGAGACTTTTCAAAGATCCTGCCCTTATGGGTCTCTTTTCTCTTCCTTCGCCCAACACTGCTCCGGTCAATATGATCTCCATGTCTTCTGATCTGTGGGTCATCCCTTCGCCTGATCAGGTTTATTCGTTTGGTGATCTGATGTCGTTAAGCTCGATAGAAATTAATTATTGTGAAAGTATCTCGGCTTTGGATCCTCCTTCTTATCATACTTCTTCGAGTATGTCTCTCGACACGTATTCTCAGTCCCCTTGGCTCAATGCTTCAGATTCTCCTGACCCCTTAAACAAGGCATTTCGAACCAATGAAGCCATCGTGCAAACCATGTCTCTTGAGGATCCCCCTGGGATGATAGTCATCATCGTTCCTCCTTTCTGCCTGCTCTTGGGGCCATGTCTGCTTGTCTTGAGAATTTTGCTTCCCAAGCTCCTTCCCATCTACTTCAGATGCCTATCTTGACACATGAAGTTTTTACGAAAGGAAACATGGGGAATATCACTCAGATGATGCCTATTGACATCTCTGTTAAACCGGGGGTTGTCGAGAACATCCACATTGGGGTGACATGTTCTCCTAATGAGATCAAGGTCTATACTAGTCTCTTCCGAGAATTTCGAGACGTTTTCGCTTGGTCATATGAGGAAATTCCTAGCATTGATTCGAGTATAGTCTTGCATGAGATCCCTACTTACCCTGATGTGAAACCTATTCACCAACACTTTCATCTTGTGCACCCTAGAAAGGCAGCTGCCATAAAGGGAGAAGTTGAAAAAATTTTGAAAGCAGGCTTCATTTATCTGATCCCATTGACAGATTTGGTCTCTAACACTATCCCTGTGGATAAAAAACAGGGAACTATTCGAGTTTGTGTGGATTACCGCGATATCAATCGTGCTTGTCCCAAGGATAATTATCCCACTCCCTTCATCGACTAGATCATTGATGAATGCACTAGGAGTGAGATTTTTTTCCCTTATGGACGGGTTCTCTGGTTACAACCAGATCAATATACTACCATCTAATCAACATAAAAACGCCTTCATTTGTGCATGGGGCACCTTCGCATACAAGAAGATCCCTTTTGGCCTTAAGAATGTTGGTGCCCATTCCAACGAGCAATGTCGTATGATTTTAACGATATTAAGCACATTGTTCAACCTTACTTGGATGACCTTTTGGCTCATTACGTTAAGCGTAGGGACCACCCGGAACACCTCTTTCAAATTTTTCTTTGTTGTAGATGCTATAACATCTGGATTAACCCACATAAATGTGTCTTCTGCGTCGATTCTGGCAGACTCCTTGGATTTTTCATCTCCAAAGATGGTATTCGCCCTGATCCTCTTAAGGTAGAAGTTATCATTAACCTCCCCTTCCCTTCCTCTTTACACCAATTGCAGATTTTGCAAGGGAAAGCTAATTTCCTGCATTGTTTTATACTGAACTATGTTGAAGTAGCCAAAGGTTTTATGAGATTTCTTAAGCAATGCGTCTCTTTCCTATGGGACGAGATTGCCCAAAAATCTTTTGATGCACTGAAGACTTTGCTTATCAATGCTCCTATTTTGCATCCCCCAGATTATCATCGTGATTATTCACTCTATCTATCTACTGATTTTAGCACTATTGCCATGGTTCTGGTACAGGACAATGATGATGGTGATGAGCATGTCATTTATTATCTTAGTCACAATCTTCTCGACACTAAAATGTGCTATGCTCATGTCAAGAAATTGGCGTTGGCAGCTGTTCAAGACGTCCAACGTTTTCTCCATTATATTTTACTTTTCACTACAACCGTGATTTCTGATTGCAACCCCATGACCTATATTTTAACTCGACAATTGTTGAGGGGCCAATACTTGAAGTGGATAGTTACCCTCCAAGAGTTCGATTTGGATTTCACCACCACCAAATTGAAGAAGTCATTAGTTTTTTCTGAGTTGATCTACTCTTTACCCTTTGCCTCTGCTCCCTTTGGTTCTAAGGAACGCATTGCAAATGACACTCTTTTTTTTATTAGCACCCTCAATCCATAGTATGGTGATATCATCATTTATCTCTAGACTTCTACTTTCTGGTCGAAGTTGACGAAATATGCTCGTTGACATATCTGTCATCATTCGCAACCCTATCGCATAGTCATAAATACTTTATACCGCATCAGAGCAAATTTTGTCCTCTGTCGGTGTTTGACCCTCGAGTAAGCTAAAAAAGTCCTTAATGTCTGCCATTCTGGCACATGTGGCGGTCACATGTCTGCGTATGCTACTGCTCAAAATACCATTTGTGCTGGATATTTTTGGCCTACCATTTTCAAAGATTGTATCCTCGATGTCCGTAAATTTCACGAGTGCCAGATCTACTAGTGCAAGATGCGCACACCACCCGCTCACCTCCATCCCATCATTACCGCTGGTCCCTTTGCAAAGTGGGGTATCGATTTTATGACGTGTAACCCTCACTCGGTCGGGGGTCATGGTTATATTATTGTAGCCGTGGACTCTTCACTAAATGAGTCGAAGAAATGCCTACACTCACAATTGACGGTAAGACGACCGCCCAATTTCTTTTCAATCATGTGATTACCAGGTTTGGAGTCACTCAAGCCATTGTCACTAACCATGGCTCCCATTTTCACCATTATATGATGGTTGATTTTACTACTAATTTGGGTCTGCGTCATGACAGCTCAACGTCGTACTACCCTCAAGCCAATGGCCAGGTCGAAGTCGTGAACAAAGTCTTAGTCACCATGCTTTAGCGTACTATTGGGATGCACAAGTCCTATTGGCATCTCATGTTGTTTTCATCTCTTTGGGCTTACCGAACCTCGGTGAAGGATGCAACTGGATTCACCCCATTTTAGCTAGTTTATGGTCTGGAAGCTACCCTTATGATTGAATGTGAAGTTTCTTCACTCAAGATAGCTATCGAATTACTGCTGAATACCTCACCAGAGGAAGAACGTCTTCTATATTTGGAGAGGCTTTATGAAACTCATTGCTTTTCTGCCCTAGTCATAGAAGCACAAAAAAAGTGGGTCAAAGCTCACTTTGACTAGATGGTTTCCCCTCATACCTTCGTAGAAGGAGACTTAGTCCTCTTGTATGACCAAGCCCATGATAAGCTGGGGGTAGGTAAATTTGAACCCATGTGGCATGGGCCCTATATTGTCAAACGTTTTGCAAAATGGGACCTATGAGCTTATTTATTATGAAGGTTATCCCTTGGATCAACCCCAAAATGGGTTGTATCTCAAAAAATATTATGCATGAGTTTCTCATGCATTTATTTTGTACATAAGTGTGTTTTTCATTTTTTTCCTTTTTTGGCTTGATGTGCTTTGCGAGCAATTTTTCCTGCTTATTATGTATTTGCTTACTATGCAGATATATGTCACTCCTTATGTCGGTTTCGATAACGGTGCCTCCCGCAGTACCTGGAACCTATCCTCTTCGGCTTGGGTAATTTATGATCATAACGGCGAGTTAGTAGACCTTCAAGGCATTTTTCTAGGACGTGCAACTAACAATGTCATTGAATACATTGCAGTTATCAAACTTCTAACTGAAGTTGTTGCCCTCGACATTCATGAATTAATTGTAAACCTTGACTCTCAGCTTGTTGTTCTCCAGCTCAATGGGCATTATTCTCTAAGAAACCCTCAAATTTTAAGGATGTATTTGTGTGTTCATTTGTTAGAAAGGAATTTTGATTATATCACATATCAACATATTCCTAGAAGAATGAATACGTTAACGGATGCAGTAGCTAATATTGTATTAGATAGACATTTATGAAATTTGTAAAAGTAATCATCATCACATAGTAAGATTTAGATAGGAAAATAAGCATATATATATATATCGATTGTGTACATCCACATGTACATCATAGTTCAAAATATTTATGTGTTTTGGTTACATCCTGAGACACCATGTCTCTCAAAATATGCAGAAATGAAACCTAAGATTCTAATCCGCATGGTGCTCATGATAGCACGTCGCTTCCCGTACAACCTGCCTCAGTATTCAATGGATGCGGTTAGACACTCCTACGGTGTGCCTCTGATAAGAACGAGGAACATCCTCGAATGTCACATAATTCGGGATCCCACTTGTGAGACCCTCCAAGTTGCACGCGATTTCTTCCTCATCAAATCTCTCGCCATGAGGGGTCGCTTCGAAATCTCGTGGGACCCTCTGAGCTATGGGAGACATCCCCGTGAGTTTCTCTGGTCCAACATATGCAACATGTGAGTAAATATCTGAATACATATGCAAACAAAAAATCATAATACTCATAAAAATCCAAAAGATGAGCTTTTATCTAAATCCTCGTCCCAATCATCCCCTTCCAGAAGTGGAAGGTCTAGATCACCCCTGAAATCGGTGCCAGTGTACGACTAGTCCTCTACCATGATGAGTTGTCAGCATAACCAGTCGAAGAATTCTAGTCTCCACGACATGTGTTGTCCACCTCCTGATTGAGGCATCAGCTCCACCCTACAGATCATCTGTGGCTCTCATGCTGGTGGCATAGGTACACTCATCTTCTGGTGCTGGAATATTGGCAACCGTTCCAGGCTAAATGGTATCAAGATGGACCAATATCAAAATTGTTTCAGCTTAACATTTTTGCATTTGGTTAGCTGACGTTTCAAGTTGATTGTCATTGCTTCCACCCAATTGAATATTTTTGGAGCCCTGCAATCTACGGCTAGTTGAAGTTGTGTCTTTGTAGCTTCATGGGGAGCCTGAGATCCGGTGGCCCGAGTAATGGTATGTAGCACTAATCTCAATGGAAAATCGGGCACGGTCTGAATGTCCAATTTATCACTCTTAGATGCTTTCTTTGCTCTGTGATAGACTTTATCTATCAACATACCCATGCTCTCTCCAAGAGCCCGAGTACCTGTCAGCAATGGTTGCTCTCCCCTCCATGACAATCCAGTTATGAAGTAAATGTCGGAGACATCTATCTCCAGTTATTGGTCATGAATCATGAATCTCTCTTGATTAATGTCCCATACACTAATCAAGTACTGTAGCATCTCTAGCTAAGCTCGTAAACATGGGGTCATGAAGATTTTCAGGAGCCCACAGTTTCTTAGGGCATCCATGCATGCATCATTTCCCATGGCATGTTCATCCTCCTCCCCATGTTCTCGTTCTTTCCACTCTATGACCATTTTAGCTGCTGATCTTCCTAAAAAACCAACATATCAGATTCTATTAGCCTATGGTTAAAATTTGAATCGTTTTCATCTAACCATTTTGGAAGAAAAACTTGAAAATATTGGGCGCGGCGTTTGACACCGTTGTTTTGCAAACAGCAGCGCCGAACGGCGCCGTCTCATTCAAAAATTTCAGGGTTGGGCATGACTGGATGAGGTCGAGTTTCTTCCTTTGGCCTTCTAGTTCCTACAAAAGTGCAACTTCCCAAAGGGATAGACCTTCCATCCACCATATGTGGGTCCCAAATCTCATCCTCCACTCCTATAAATCCCTCTTCATTCCATTGAACCAACTAGCGAGACATAGTTAGAATAGACCAGGAGCTGATAGCAAAGAATAGTCCATAGTTGTGAGAGAGAGTTTGAACCTTTCACCTCTTCGAGCTGAATTGACAAACAATTGCTTTGAGACGTGCCCGAATGAACCCGTTGAAGGAGGTCTACAGCATGAAGGCATAGGTTGTAAATTTTTTTCTTTATTTATCAATATGATATGACTGATTTCTAGTTCCATCTTTGTTTGTGTTAATGATTCAAAGTTTCTAACTCTCCTTGACTAGTTGGATAGTTATAAATAAATGTATATGTTTGTATGATGTTAGTGTTTGTTTGAGCCTTGTGTAGGTGCGTAAATATCGCTTTCGAAGGATTGCAAGGCCTGAAGGACGAGGATTGAAGGATTGCTGCAACATATCACATCAAAAGCGTTGGATTGAGGTAAGACATCTATTTAATTCGCATTTCATTTATAAGCTAGGAATCTAGGAACCAACATGTTCCCTTGTTGCTAGACCCACCCTAGGGCTAGAGGGATCGCCTCTGTACGTAGAGGGGATTTGCCTTCACAACACCATGTCATCCATAAAAAGGTAAGGCAAGGCTGAAAAGAACTATCAAAACTTGGCATAACTATGCCACCGACAACAAGAGAACCAAATACCAACATGCATAATCCATGCATGTCCAAATTATTTAGGAAATCACACATCCAAACTGTTACTTGCAAGTATTCTTGATGAATCTGCTAGATCCTACTCTTCCTTGCTTGATCTTTTCTTTCCTTTCCTTTCCTTGTCCTTCCTTTTCTTGCTTTCCTCTTTCTTAGCACAATGCTGGAATGCTCCAAGAAAACTCTAAGTTTCCAAAAGTGCGAGACAGAGAGAATAAGGAGAGAGGTCCAAAACTGAACTGATAAAAGGTACCAATTGATCCTCAAAATCCTTTTTATCAATGAGGCCTCTATTTTCTTCATTTTCCTCCTCACATGCAACTTGTGACCTTTTACCTTCCTTTTCTTCATTTTCCTCCTCACATGCAACTTGTGACCTTTTACCTTCCTTTTCTCTTATTTTCCTTTATGTTCATAAATAAATGTTCCAAACATACTTTTTTCCTCTTTAATGCCTTAGACATTTCCTTTTCCAATTTTACTTAGCCATAAACACATATCTAGTGATGCCCATTAGGATATTTTTTCCCAACATTCAGCTTGGAATAAGTGTCCCTTAACTATGGTTTTATTTTTCCTTTATTAACTTTTATTACATGAGCTTTTGGCCCGGTTCTGTTACAGTGGTCTTCATTGGGAATGCTTTTCTTGCTTTGGAACTTGACCTTGTAGAATCTCTGCAGGCTGCATACATGATTATGTAGTCTCCTGTAGCAGTCATAGAGCTCCCTCATCCTCACTCAAAATATACTTATGAAATAGCAAGGATACTTGGAAATTCATGGAGGAACCAATGGTGTTGATGGATAAGGAGTTTTTTTGTGTGGTTGTGGTGGATAAAATCCAAGAGTTGAGATGTTGTACGAATAGAAAGGAAAAATATTGAATGAGGAATTAAGTGATGCATGGTGATGGAAGAGATATATGTTAGGATTCTTATAGTTCTTTTCTCTAGCTCAGGTGCCAACAAATTCCTAAACTTATATATTTTTCTTGTAATTGCATCATCATGTAACATTACAAGACTTTCCTGTAATAGTTCAAGGAAGCTATGAAAAATGTATGGGAGAGAGTTGGTGATGGAGGTTTGATGTGGTGGATGATGGAATAAGGTGAAAATAGTGTAGGGGTAATACCTATGCCCACTTAGAGTGCTTGTGTCAGTGTATTTGGCCAAATGTGCAAGCAGAATAGTTGATGCGGGGGGGCATTAGACACTAGCCAGTAATGTGGGAGGTTTTGTCCACATGTTGTGGCTAGGAGGTTTGAAATCATCAAAATTGTAGCAACTAGGTGTCAATACCTCAGCTGACCGTTTTCATTTCAGAGTAGTTAGAGTTGTAGAAGTCGAACAGTTGGATTTCATCCATCTGTCAGTTCAGTTAATTAATTAAATTTTAATTAGACCTTTGATTTCTAGAACGGTCCTCACAGAGGAACCGAAGAGTCATATGTGGATGTATATAAATGTATGCCTCCGGATGTAAGAGAGGGGGGGAAGTACGAAGAGAAATTTTGGCAATAAAACTCTGTGCTAACAGTTGTTTCCAATTAAATGATTTCTATGCTCATTTCGTCGTTGAACTGTCCCAATCCTTAATTGTGTGGAGGTTCGTTTGATTGTGAGGAAATTTTGTATTGGAGATTCGTTTTCTGTCTTGAATCCTGCACCTTGTTGGATAACCCGGTGAATTCAATCCTGCCACAGGCGAGAATTCCTAACCCAAGTCGAGAACCTGAGTAAGGCGGACAAAGAATAACACAATCGACCATTAACCCTGGTAAGCACTGTAGCAAAACCGTGAGTGGTTTTGGAAGGCGAATTGCCCCATTTCGCACCACTTTTGCGGCATAGGTGGTATTTTCTGAATTGGATCGATTCCATACAAGAATCGACACGTGGCAAGGGACCCGTTTCAAAACCACCCGTTAACCTACGCCTTCGCGCGTTAAAGATTGACATTGGACGCCGAGCGAAATGCATACGAGCCGTTGATCTGGGCAAAGGCGATCGGACGGTGGTTGTTTGTTGAAGATGTGTGAAGTTTAATAAAAGAGGCCGGAGGTTAACTAAGGTATGGTGCATACGTATGTATAGGTGGGGCCGGTTCAAAGCTCTATTATAATGTTCTGTTTACAAAGCATGGAGTACAATTATAAAGCCCGAAGGTTTAATTATTAGTTATAAGGTGTCGGGATATCATATAAGGCGCGGGGAGTTATAACTTTTATTTTAAGGTTGGAAATAAGATATTAGTCGGGGATTACCTATAACCTTCAAAAGCTGCCAATTATATTTATTTATCAAATTTTCTAAAATTTGATAAATAAAATTACCGAGAGAATAAAAGACCACGTAGGAAAAAGGAAAGAGAATGCGACCGGGGCCACGTCACAGTTGACCAACTTCTCCTTGGAATCCAATTTCACCTTGTTGCTGCGTCATTTGTGGCATCAGAGTGGGAAGTTTAAGTTGTTTGCTGACATGGCAATCCGAATTGGTAGAGGTGCCGGCAGAAGGAGACTTGTAGCCAACGCAGAGGTATTGGAGGTGTTGCAGAGGGTCGAGGCCAAAATGGATGCCGTGGAGCGAAGACAGACCAGAGATCCTGAAGACATCAGTGAACCTGAAACAGAAGAAGCAGAAGAAAATGTGGAAATTCCTCCTGACATGAGGCTCCTTAGGACTGTTCTGGGGTCTGCAGTTAAGCCCAGGATTGAAGTGTCAAGCTATGCAGGGGGACTGAATCCAGAGGAGCTGGTGGACTGGATAAATGAACTGAACAAGTGCTTCGATTATGAAGAAATAAGTGAGGATAAAAAAGTCAAGTTTGCAGTAACAAAGATGAAAGGACATGCTGCACTTTGGTGGGATGGAGTGCAGGCAGAAAGGAGGAGAGTTGGCAAGCAACCTATCAAGAGCTGGACCAGAATGATGGCTAAGTTGAAGGGTAAATTCCTACCTAGTGATTAATTACAATATATTGTATATAGACAAACGCAGAACCTGAGACCATACATGAGGTTGTCATGCAAAGAATACAAGGCAGGAGTTCTGCGAGTGAGCACAAGAGTTGGGTAATTCTGGGATACACTGCAGAAGACCGCTTGGGATAAGTGAATGGTCTCAAGCTTCGGAGATCCAGATGAGATTGGCTCTCTATCTCCTATGATGAAAGCAGGAGGCCTACCGTATGGCCTTGAAAGCAGAGGAGAAACTCCTGAGGAAACAGTCTGCCAAGAAGAGAGGTACTTTCTGTGGGAAGGGAAGTCAGGGTGGTAGAGGAAAGCCTACACCCAGGAATGGAGCTGACAGTAGCTCACCTCAGAATTCATCTACAGAGGATGATGCAAAGGGCAGAAGGGGTTCTTACAGAGGAAGAGGAAGAGGAGACAAAGGCAGAGGCAGAGATTTGAGGTGTTATAGATGTCAAGGAGTGGGACATAAGCACTATGAGTGTCCAGAGAATGTGGGTATTGATCCAAGAAATGTTGTTGTTGCCCAGACTGGAGAAGAGGCAGAAATTGAAGAAGAAGTTCTTCCAGAAAGGGGAGAATCCTTAGTGGTGAATAAGGTCCTATTGAAGCAAGCTAAAGAAGTCACTGAGCCTGCACAAAGGAAGACTTTGTTTAGGAGCATCTGCAAAGTCCAAGGAAAATGCTGCCAGCTAGTCATTGATAGTGGCAGCACAGACAATCTGGTTTCCACTGAGGTAATAGAGAAGTTGAATTTGAAGACGAGGGAGCATCCAACTCCCTACAGGGTGTCCTGGCTACATAAAGGGCAGCAGCTGGTTGTGAAAGAACAGTGTGAAATAGAGCTGCAAATGGGCAAGTACAAGGACAAAGTTTTGTGTGATGTAATGCCCATGGATGTGTGTCATATACTGCTAGGTAGACCTTGGCACAGATGACAAGAACAAGATGATGGCAAGAAGAACACTTACAAGTTCTTCAAAGATGGGGTACATCATATATTGATTCCCATGGAAGAAGGAGAGCCATCCAGCAGAGTGATTGATCCGAAGACCTTGTTGCTGAGCGGGAAGGAATATCTGTAGCAGATAGAAGAAGAAGAGGTAAGCTTTGTTTTAGTTTGCAAACCAAAAGTAGTTCTTACTTCTACAAAGATTTCTGATTTGCCAATAGAAATCCAAGAGATGTTAGATGATTACTGTGACATTGTTGTGGATGATTTACCTGATGAGCTGCCACCTGTGAGAAAGATCAGCCATTAGATAGATTTTATCCCTGGTTCAAATCTGCCAAATAAGGCAGCCTACAGAATGACCCCCAAGGAAAATGAAGAAATCAGGAGACAAGTACAGGAACTGGTGGACAAAGGACTAATCAGAGAAAGTTTGAGTCCATGTGCAGTACCAGCAGTATTGAGCCCAAAGAAAGATGGAGGTTGGAGGATGTGTACTGATTCCAGAGAAATTAATAAGATCACAATCAGGTACAGATTCCCTTTACCCAGAATTGAGGATTTGATGGACTGTTTGAGTGGTGCTAAATATTTTTCAAAGATAGATTTGAAAAGTGGATACCATCAGATTATAATAAGAGAGGGTGATGAGTGGAAAACTGCCTTTAAAACAAATGAAGGATTGTATGAATGGATGGTAATGCCTTTTGGGTTGTCAAATGCACCAAGCACTTTTATGAGACTTATGAATGAAGTGTTGAAAGAATTTATTGGGAAATTTGTGATAGTATATTTAGATGATATATTAGTTTTCAGCAGAACTAAAGAAGAACATTTAAGGCATCTTAATCATGTCTTGAAGAAGCTGCACCAAGAGAAGCTGCTGATAAATTTGAAGAAATGCTCATTGATGAAGGAGAGTTGGTGTATTTGGGGTTTGTTGTTTTTGCAGAAGGATTGAAGATGGACCCAGAAAAGGTTAAGGCAATTGTGGAGTGGCCTTCACCCAGGAATTTTTTTGAGGTAAGAAGTTTCCATGGACTTGCTAGTTTTTACAGAAATTTTATAAGGAAATTTAGTAAGATCAATGCACCCATAGTCGAGACAATAAAGAAGAGCAAACAACCATTTAAGTGGACCGCCGAAGCAGAAATAAATTTTAAAATTTTGAAGCAAAAGATAACAGAGAAGCCTGTTTTGATTCTGCCTGATTTTACTAAACCATTTCAAGTAAAATGTGATGCCAGTGGAGAGGCCATTGGAGCTGTGTTGAGTCAGGATGATAGGCCTGTAGCCTATTTCAGTGAGAAGCTAAATGACACCAGGAGAAAGTATTCCTCTTATGAGAAGGAATTCTATGCAATTGTTCAGGCACTGAAGAAGTGGAGACATTATTTGATGTCCAGGGAATTTGTATTGTATTCTGACAATCATGCTTTGCAGTATATTGTACAGCAGCCCAAGTTGAAACATAAGCATGCTAAATGGGTTGAGTACCTCCAAAGTTTTAATTTTGTCTTGAAACATATAAGTGGCCAAGCCAACAAAGTAGCTGATGCTTTGAGTAGGAGACACTTGCTTGTTCAAGAAAATAATTTTGAGGTTGTAGGATTTGATTTTCTCAAGGAATTGTATAAAACAGATCCTGATTTTAAAGATGCATTTGAGGCATGTAATAACCCTGTTTTATCAGATAGAAGCCAGTGGATGGACTATTTCCTGCAGGAGGACTTGTTGTTCAGAAGAAGCCAACTATGTGTACCAAAATGTTCCATGAGAGAAAATTTGATCAAGGAGAAGCATAGTGGAGGACTTGCTGGACACTTTGGTACTGATAAGACTTATGAGCAGCTGAGTTACTTTTATTTCTGGCCCAAGATGAGAGCAGAAGTAGACAAGTTTGTGAAGAATTGCAAAATCTGTCAGTATGCTAAAGGAAGGAGCCAGAATGCAGGATTGTACACTCCCTTACCAATTCCAGATAGGCCTTGGGACATGGTGAGTATGGATTTTGTTCTAGGATTACCCAAGACTCAGAGAGGGAATGATGCAGTCTTTGTTGTGGTGGACAGATTCTCCAAAATGGCACATTTTATTCCATGTTATAAAACTAGTGATGCCACCCATGTTGCTAACTTGTTTTTCAAAGAATTTGTTAGATTGCATGGGTTACCCAGGAGCATTGTTTCAGACAGAGACACTAGATTTGTGGGGCACTTTTGGAGGACACTGTGGAAGAAACTTGGCACCAAACTAAGTTTCAGCTCAACTTGTCATCCCCAGACTGATGGACAGACTAAGGTAGTGAATAGAAGTCTGGGAAATTTATTGAGAAGTCTTGCAGGAGAGCATCCCAAGCAATGGGACCATATTTTGCCCCAGGCAGAATATGCATATAATGATTCACCAAACAGGAGCACAGGACAGAGTCCATTTCATATTTTTTATGGAATGCATCCTAGAGGAATATCAAAATTAAGAAATCTGGGAAGAGCAGAGCTAAGGAGTGCAGATGGTGAGGAGTTTGCTTCAGAGATTCAGGCCATACATGAACAAGTGAAACAGAAATTACGAGGCAACAGCATCAAATACAAAAGCAGATCAGACTTGAGCATAAAGGAAGTTCATTTTGAAGTAGGAGATCAGGTTTTGGCACACTTGAGAAAGGAGAGGTTCCCAAAGAAGCAGTACAACAAATTGAAGTTCAAGAAGATTGGGCCATGCAAGATACTTAGGAAGTTTTCTGCAAATGCTTATGAGATTGAATTACCTCCTGATGTTGGAATATCTCCTATTTTTAATGTTGCAGATTTGTACAAGTATGAAGATGATGGTGCAGAAGAAAGAGCAGCAGACAAGGAACAGATTGATTGGAGAGAGCAGCTACCACCGGTACAACCATTGCAACCAGAGAAGATATTGGAGAAAAGGGTGTTCATAAGGACAAGAGGACAAGAGTACTTTCAGTACTTAATCAAATGGAAGGATAAGCCAGAGGAAGATGCCACTTGGATGACTGAAGAAATGTTGCAGAAGATAGGCAGATCAGTGGAAGAGCTCATGGACAGGAGCCCATGAAGAAAATTGCCCTCGGGAGTCTGATGCAGGGGCATTAGACACTAGCCAGCAATGTAGGAGGTTTTGTCCACATGTTGTGGCTAGGAGGGTTCGAAATCATTTGAATTGTAACAGCTAGGTGTCAATACCTCAGCTGACTGTTTCATTTAGAGTAGTTAGAGTTGTAGCAGTCGAACAGTTGGATTTCATCCATCTGTCAGTTCAGTTATTTAATTAAATTGTAATTAGACCTTTGATTTCTAGAACGGTCCTCACAGAGGAACCGAAGAGTCATATGTTTATGTATATAAGTGTATGCCTCCGGATGTAAGAGAGAGAGAGGGGGAAGGACGAAGAGAAATTTTGGCAATAAAACTCTGTGCTAACAGTTGTTTCCAATTAAACGATTTTTGTGTTCATCTCGTCGTTGAACTGTCCCAATCCTTAATTGTGAAGAGGTTGTTTAGTTGTGAAATGATTGACTCTATGCGTATACAATTGTTGAGCTGAACTATTTGATAGATTCCGTATATCTCTGGTTATCGTTTCCCTCAAGATTGTTGAACAGGCGCTGTGGAATAAGTCTCCACTCCTAGAAGAAATCTGGTATGGTAATAGAAATCCCGTTAATTAAAAAGAAAACTTGCGTTTGTTTATGGAGTTCCCAACCGGGGTCAGGATTTAGTTAATAAAAGGAGGATTACGACAGAGAACGCAACCTCGATTTAACCTTGATTGAACACTGTAGCAAAACCACGGCCGAGTTACAAAGGCGGATTGCCCCATTTCGCACCACCTTTCGACCATAAGCGGTATTGTCTGGAGGGCGAGCGATTCCATAGACTGTTGGACACGTGGCTTGGGCCACTGTTCCAAAACCACCCGTTAACCTACGCCTTCACGCGTTAAATATCGACGTTGGACGCCGAGCGAAATGCATACAAGCCGTTGATCTGGGCAAAGGCGATCAGACGGTGGATGTTTATTGAAGATGTGTGAAGTTTAATAAAAGAGGCCGGAGGTTAATTAAGGTACGGTGCATACGTATGTATAGGTGGGGCCGGTTCAAAAGCTCTATTATAATGTTCTGTTTACAAAGCATGGAGTACAATTATAAATCCCGAAGGTTTAATTATTAGTTATAAGGTGTCTGGATATCATATAAGGCGCAGGGAGTTATAACTTTGATTTTAAGGTTGGAAATAAGATATTAGCCGGGGATTACCTATAACCTTCAAAAACTGCCAATTATATTTATTTATAAAATTTTCTAAAATTTGATAAATAAAATTGCCGAGAGAATAAAAAGACCACATAGGAAAAATGACCAGGGCCACGTCACAGTTGACCAACTTCTCCTTGGAATCCAACTTCACCTTGAATCCAACTTCCACCTTGTCACAATAATTTGTTGTTTTTTTATATGGTACCTATCCATAAGTTAAGGTGAGACAAAAACATTTATTTTTCCCTTTATTTTTCCCCCTTATTTTCTCTTTTATTGAGTCGTAATGAATGCCTCATGGAGGTTTTCAACTAGTGGGTCTACCCCAGGTACCTTCGAGGAGTTTTGCACCTGGGGTTCTTATTTTTCTTTTTCTTTTTTCTTTTTTAGACTTACAGGCTTCCTCATAGAGATTTTAGCTAGTGAGGGTTTCAATTCAGTTGTGAGGGGAATTCAAATAATAATTACAAAGGATGTCATCTCTAGGTTGATATCCTTACCTCCTACTGTGATACATTGGTTTAGTAGAAATATTTTAGTCCCAACAAGAAATGTCACATTCTTGCAGGAGGGTGAATAGATAAGAAACAAAGGAATGGGAGTGATATTAGAACCTCACTCCCACACCCTTGGGAGGATGTATCATATTTTATTCAAAAGTATATCACCCTTAGGGTTGGTTTGGAATAATTTTCAACTACCATTTTCAGCTACTAGAGAAACTTCAAAGTGGGATAACAATTAACATGCCTTATTTTCCTCTGAAGTCATTAAAACACATGGAAATTGTTGTTTGACAAGCTAAACACCCTGAGACTTGTGTGAAAAATCATGGGTTGTGTTATCACTCCAGATCTCTAAGGATGAGGAACAGTCCAGCTGAGGTAACCATAGACCAGTATTTTAGCTTGGTAGCTAGCCCTACCAAACCAGAGAGGGCTCTCTCCACAAAGTCACAACCAAGAGGGCTGGATGAATTTGGGCTTTAGGCTAGGTATGAGTACAAGGGTTTGTTTTTTTTTAATTCATTTGCTAGATGGGTGAATTAGGTCAGGGAAAATAAGATTAGGGTTGTAGAGATTCAATGGGGCAAGGTAGGTAGAAAACCTAACACTTTAGGGTTTCAATCTTAAATGGATCAGATTGATGAGGAGCTAGAAAGAGCAAGGTTTCCCAAAATAGAGCATGAAAGATGTATTATGTTTATCAACTTGAAAACTAGCATATCATAGAGATGAAATGGATCATGAAACAAAACGTTCATACATAATGAGACATAAGAACAACAATGCTAAATTTCCATATTACCATAGGTATCCTAAAGAAATAGCTACAACCTTTTCATTAATTTCCTGCCAAATAGATTACACTAGAGTCTATGATCAATGCATCAAAATCCAACCTATCAAATGAGTGAAGAGGTGAAAGATATAGACCTCAAACAACCTCTCCCAACCTCAGGGGTCGAATCCATGAGAGGAAAAGGAGTTCCACCAAAAACTGAACCGAATACCTAGAATGTATGGAGGTCAAACTGACTCATCCCTCACTTTTTGCAAACTGATTCATTACATGTCATCAAAACTTTTCACCTAATGTATTTACCCTAGGTAAGTGTAAAAACACCATAATTACATTTAATTCCATAAAATACATAAGTAAAAACGTGATTTATCAAGGTGAAAATAAAAATTGTAGAGAAAAATCAGAAAAATTAGACATTGGTCAGGAGCACAGCGGCAGTGTCAGGAGCACTCTCCATCTTGCAGTTGAGTTTTGGATGGGTTTCAGGTGTCCAAACTGAGCTTAGGATAGCTTATTAGAAATATTATCTAGTCTACTTTCCATATCTGTGCTTGGTTTGTACATTTGACTTGATTTGACCTCCCACAAAGTGATTCTCCCAAGACTACTCAGGAGCGCAGCGCCAAGGTGAAAAAGGAGGCAGAACTGTGATTTTTTTGAGTGTTTTTTTAGTTTTTCACCTGCTAGTTTGACCAAACAATCCTAGCAAAGTGATTGACCTGAATGTTTTCCCTGCTCTGAATCTAATCGTGGTCTCCTTTTTACCAAAATATGCCCCAAACAGGAGCATAGCGCCTAGGGCATTGCGCTCCTGACAATCCAACTGTCACATGACTATCAAGGAATGCACAAAAACTTCAAAAATTTGCAAAAGTGTATCAAAAATTGCCAAATTTTGCTGAATGGTGACTGATGATAAGGGTTAGGCATGGAGTTAGGCTTCAGCAAGGATATCCAGCCTTCTTTTCTCTTCTTTCATGGTTAGGGTTTCAATTTTTGCATTGGCTTTCTTAAGTTTTGACCTTGCAATTTTGTTTCTCGTGGCATAATGCTTTTCCATCATTCTCTGAATATCATTGTCTTTCTTGGCCCTTTTCAATAGCTTCTCAAGGTGGCAATTTATTTCCTGAAGCCAACTTATTTATCCTCATTGATTACAACTGGAAATTGCTCATTAAGATTGACCTCATTTTCAAACCTCTAGTCCTTGGCCTTCTTCTTGGCACTTGTTCTTCTGTTTCATATAGCACACCATATTTTTCTAGTGTCTCTTCAAGCAAGAATTTAGCTCGTTCTACCTCTATTTGAGCTTTGATGAATTTCAGTTCATCAATGAAGTGTTTGTCCTTTAGCTGCTGGTTCTCCTGCTCAAAACAGGGTGATGTTGGACCCTTTGTATTTTTTCACAAAATTCAAAGCATCCTACATGCTTGAAACATGTCAAAACCATGGAAGAGCCCATGAGTTCTTTGGTGTTTGTAGGTTCAAGTATGAGGATCCTCCCTCCTTTGTGTGGCCTCCTCTCTTCCCTTTCTTCTTCCTCATTGAATTCTCTATTTTATTCTTCCATAGTGTCTTGGCTAGAAACCCTAGGGAGATGAATTGGGAGTGAAACGTAGGTTTGGGGAGTGGGGAATGGGATGGAAAAAAATAGGGATATGGGGGAAGGGATTATTAAATTGAGGGAGGTGACAGGGAGTATAAATGTTGTGGGATTTTGGAATAGGAATTTTATTATAGGTATGGGGATTTGGGAGCCTAGGAAATTGAAATACCTAGGTCTTAGAGTTTAGCGGATAAAGGGATTTGGGGAATGAATATAGTGAAATAGGGGTGGGAAAGGTTAATTGTAATGTGGGAAGGGTAGTGGAAGTCTTAAGAAGTGTAATTTAAAATTAGGAATGGAACTAGGGTTTTTAACAAAGAAGATACCAAATTTTGTATGGAACATTCAAACACCACAAGAATTTGACTTGAGGAATGTTAGGAGATGGTAATTTGGTGTTACTTACTTGTTGGAGGGCGAAGGCAGCCAATGCTGAAGGTTTAGAGTGATGGCACTTCGTTTTGGAGCTCACTGAGCAAGTCAGTCAGGTGTGCATTGCCTGTGGGAGGAGCACAGTGCCTCCTATGCCAAGAGCGCAGCACCTAAAGGCTATGCGCAGCGTGTTATGCAGGAGCGCAACGCTGCCACTTTTCTCCCAATTTCGCTCTCTAGATTTGAAAATCGTGTTGTGGAGATTGTTGCTCGATGCTGTAGAAGAAAAATGAGGATGAATTTGATGTCTTGATGGCTTTTATACTTCATGAAGTTGATGATTTGGGCCTTGGGACCCACTTTCTTCCTTTATCATTCACTTAACCTTTTGAAAAAATATATTTTCACCTGACTCTTTCCTTTGGCAAATTGATCTCTTGATATTCTTAGAGAACTCTTAGAATTTACATTTTGGTGTTTTAGCATCTTTTGAACACTGAGTTAGCAGCCCGGGATCGTGAAATTATTACATTTGAAAGACATAAAATTACATAATGAAAATATAAAAAATCACATTTGAACTCAAAATTACATGTTGAAACAAGAATTATTCTTCACAAATCATCTTCATATCGTGAAGAGATGTTATTGGATCACCCTTTATTTGCTAGTCTTATGCAGTGGAAATGAAGTTTTATTGAAACCTTGAAAAACCCTAAAAGACGTAATGAGACCTTGATTAACCTGAACTTCATAATGACATGATTGATGTGATGACATGATGATATTTACTTTATGGATGGTGTACAGTCAGCAAAGTATGAAACTACGGCAGCAAGTAAGTGCCTATGCATTGGACATGGAGTCAAAAGCTAAAGACTAACTGAATATTGAAAACTTGACTCAATAAAATGAATAAAAAATGACTGAAATCTAACTTAAAAAGATGCTCAAAATTGAGCTCATTCAATAAAACCTACTATAACTTATCCATTCATCGCCTGATGAAGTGAAATGGAACAACCAATGCAACCATGTAAGCATTCTCGTTGCTAGTTGAATTCTCTGCAAGTGCTTGTTTATAACAAGAAGAGAGAACTACTGAAAGGCAACTCCCATGAAAACTTGTAATCAGATTGAATCTTAATGAAATTGCAAAGCATGAACCCACTAGTTGACCTCAAGAATGTTGCAAAAGGATCTTCATAGGAATACATACTAATTTCCAGCCCATCTAATACATTACTGCTATATTTTAAGAAGTCGTCATAACATGAATATGAACTTTCATCTTTACCCTTACTTTCCTGATATGGCTGCAAATGTTCAGATGAGATTTGTAATGAGACTTCTGCTGAAAATGACAAAGAAACCAGCTGTCGGATCAAGTTTATATCAACACTCTTTCCAGGCTCACAGTTAGCAAATGGAGAAATATTTTTACTGTAGATATCATCCAGCATATTAGCTATAGGGTCATGAAAAACTTGAAAATACTGTTGCAACCTATTTTACATTGGTTCTAATGAGACTGCATGACTTTCTACAGGCTGCTTAACCTTTGCTTTAGAGACATTATAAAAATTTTCCTTTAAAAAATGAAATTCTTCAAAACACAATGGTACAAAATCATCTTGCATCATTTGATCATATGTTTCAACTTCCAAGCCTTCATCTGTAATTTGAAATTCAATGGAATTTGGTGGCTGCAAATCTAGAGTTGAGGAGCCTTGATCAAGGATTTCATTTCCCTCTTGATTGTCAAGATCAAAACTTAATGACTGTTGATTTCTGATTGCATGAAAGTTGTCTTTGATGAATTGAAATGAAGTAAAACAAAGAGGCAAATATCCTTCACTTACTTCCAATTTTTTTGCACTTTCCTCCTCACTGCCATAGCTGATATGCATCGAATGATCACTGTATTTGAGCTCCTGAAACTGAACTTCCTCATCCCATAAACTAGATGTTGATTGGTTCAAAAGATTAGCTTCTGTTTGGAGAACATACTTTTCTTCATACTGATCATACTTAGGCAAATCATCAAAATAAGGAATGTCATCGAACATATACATTAGATCATCAGATTGTTTCTCCTCGGATTGATATACAAATATATTTTCTTATCTATGGTAACTGGGATTAGTAGGAAAGTGTTTAAGGCCGACAAGTTCCTTTTCTTCTCCAATAAGTGAGACATGGTGATCTTCAACGGAAAATTCATCTCTCATGGTGATCTTTTGTATCATTTCCTCTATTGTACTTACCAAAATGTCGAGCTTTACCTCTGAAGATGTCAGGTGCTCTGAAATATTCTCCCTCTCTTATTCCTTCAAATTTTCCTTTCTGATCAACATTTTATCCTCTACATCTACTGCACTATTCTGCATCTCTTCAAGTGTTGCAAGGTTCCTTTCTCTCAGCTGAAACTTCATTTCCGGATCAAAGGCATCTGAGTAATGTAAGAGAGTTGATCTAGGAGGAGGTCTTATATTAGCAAGTATCGAACAATAGACTTGATTGAATCTTGCAAAAAAATATTGTATTGTCTCCCCTAGCTGTCTTTTCAGCTCGTCATAATCTTCTAGGATTAGGAAAGGGTTTTGTTTGACCACCCACTTGTTGAGGAAAATTTTGACAAACTGTGGGAAATATGAGATGCTCGCAACACGCAGGTTTTTGTACCAACTCTTGACTTTGCCTTGCAAATAAAGAGCAAACAACCTAATACTGACATCCTCTTCATCAACTTCAAAAAGGTCGAGGAAAGTCTCAAAATTTTGCATATGTCTCCCAGCAGTGATGTTGTCACATTCACCATCAAACTTTGGCAGATATACGTAATGAATTTCAGGGAAAGCATGAAGTATATGAGTTAAGATGAGTGGTTTGTATCTGTCTGGATTTTTATAAGGTGTAGGAGTATGTACAAAAGTTGTAGGATCAATATTGATCTCTTGAGGTTCATCAATTTGAAGATGGTCATCATATGATTTGGAAAAAGGATTTGGACCAAGATCAAAGGCATATGGGGAATTTGTATTTACAACCTTCATAGGAGCAGAATCCAATAGAGGTCCATGATGTTTTCTCAAACATAATATACCTTGGAAAACTTTCTATACATTCTTAGGAAAAGAGAAGAAATATTTCATGATAAATAACGTGATGTCTTAAATAAAAGTCCAAGTTGAATACTTGATCTTCCCATGTTGTCCTTTCATATTTCTTCGCAAGGTTCATCTTCCAGTGGCGTCTTTGGATTTGAATTCAAAAATTATTTGGAGTCGCCAGTTGGATGATTTCGGCCTTCATGTGCCTGATCGTTGTTCACCATAAACAATCATGTCTAATCTTTGTCGTTCTTTACCAGGGAAGTGTGGCTTTTCACCTCCCCATCAACGACGCCAATATGTTATCACTCCTCCGAATCTCTAAGGCCGTGGAAGAGTCCAAATGAGGTAACCACAGACCAATATTTTAGCTTGGTAGCTAGCCCTACCAAACCAGAGAGGGCTCTCTCCACAAATTCACAACCAAGAGTGTTGGATGAATTCTGGTTTTAGGATAGGTATGAGTGCAAGGGTTTGTTTCTTTTTAATTGGTTTGCTGGATGGGTGAATTAGGTCAAAGAGGCTAGGCCAGGGAAAATAAGATTATGGTTACATAGATTCAATGGGGAAAGGTAGGTAGAAAACCTAGCACTTTAAGGTTTCAAGGTGAAACAGATCAGATTGATGAGGAGCTAGAAAGAGCAAGGCTAAGCCTGAATTCTTTCTAAACTGAAGAAAATGAATAGACTATGAAGATTTTCCCAAAACAAAGCATGAAAGATGTATTATGTTTATCAACTTGAAAACCAGCATATCATAGAGATGAAATGGATCATGAAACAAAACATTAATACATAATGAGACATAAGAAGAAAAATTCTAAATTTCCGTACGGCATGTATCCCAAAGAAATAGCTGCAACATTTTCATTAATTTCTTGTCAAATAGATTACACTAGATTCTTTGATCAATGCATCAACATCCAACCTCTCAAATGAGTGAAGAGGTGAAAGATATAGACCTCAAACAACCTCTCCCCACCTCAGGGGTCGAATCCATGAGAGGAGAAGTAGTTCCACCAAAAACTGAGTTGAATACCTAGAGTGTAGGGAGGTCAAACTGACTCATCCCTCACTTTTTGCAAACTGATTCATTACATGCCATCAAAACTTTTCACCTAATGTATTTACCCTAAGTAAGTGTAAAAACACCATAATTAAATTTACTTCCGTCAATTACATAAGTAAAACATGATTTCTCGAGGTGAAAATCAAAATTGCAGAGAAAGCTCAGAAAAATCAGACATTGGTTAGGAGCGCAGAGCTAGTGTCAAGAAAGCCCTCCATCTTGCAGTTAAGTTTTGGAAGGATTTTAGGTGTCCAAACTGAGCTCAAGATAGCTCATTGGAAAGCTTATCCAGTATAATTTCCAGATATGTGCTTGGTTTGTAGAGTTGACTTTATTTGACCTCCCACAAATTTATTCTCTCAAGATTGATCAGGAGCGCAATGCCAAGGTGAAAAAGGAGGCAAAATTGTGATTTTTTGAGTGTTTTTTTTTACTTTTTCACCTGCCAATTTGGCCAAAAAAAGAATAGAAAAGTAGTTAACCTATATTTTTTCCCTGCTCTGAATCCAATGGTGGTCTCCTTTTTACCAAAAGATGCCCCAAACAGGAGCGTAGCACCTAGGGCGTTGCGCTCCTGATAGTCCAACTGTCACATAACTGTCAAGGAATGCACAAAAACTTAAAAAATTTGCAAAAGTGTATCAAAAATTGCCAAAATTTTCTGAATGGTGACTGATGATAAGGGTTAAGCATGGAGTGAGGCTTCAACAAGGATATCAAGCCTTATTTTCTTTTCTTGCATGTTTAGGGTTTTAATTTTTGCATTGGCTTTCTTAAGTTTTGACCTTGCAATTTTATTTCTCTTGGCATAATGCTTTGCCATCCTTCTCTGAATATCATTGTCTTTCTTGGCCCTTTTCAACAGCTTCTCGAGGTGGTAATTTATTTCCTGAAGCCAACCTTCTTTATCCTCATTTATTACAACTGAAAATTGCCCATTAAGAGTGACCTCATCTTTCGAGTTCTAGGGCTCTTTTCAAACCTCTAGTCCCTGGTCTTCTTCTTGGCACTTGTTATTCTATTTCATCTAGCACACCATATTTTTCTAGTGTCTCTTCAAACAAGACTTTAGCTTTTTCTGCCTCTCTTTGAGCTTTGATGAATTTCACTTCATCAATGAAGTGTTTGGACTTTAGTTGCTGGTTCTCCTGCTCAAAACAGGGTGATGTTGGACCCTTTGTATTTTTTCACAAAATTCAAAGCATCCTACATGCTTGAAACATGTCACAACCGTGGGAGAGGCCATGAGTCTTTGGTGTTTTTAGGTTCAATTATGAGGATCCTCCCTCCTTTGTGTGGCCTCCTCTTTTCCCTTTCTTCTTCCTCACTGAATTCTTTGTTTTAATATTCCATAATGTCTTGGCTAGAAACCCTAGGTAGATGAATTGGGAGTGAAATGTAGGTTTGGGGAGTGGGGAATGGGATGGAAAAAATTAGGGAGATGGGGAAAGGGATTATTAAATTGAGGGAGGTGACAGGGAGTAGAAATGTTGTGGGATTTGGAATAGGAGTTTTATTACAGGTACGGGGATTTGGGAGCCCATGAAATTGAAATACCTAGGTCTTATGGTTTAGGGGATAAAGGGCTTTGGGGAAAGGGATATACTAAAATAGGGGTGGGAGAGGCTAATTTTAATGTGGGAAGGATAGTGGAAATCTTAGGAAGTGTAATTGAAAATTAGGAATGGAACTAGGGTGTATAACAAAGAAGACACCAAATTTTGTATAGAACATTCAAATACCACAAGAATTTGACTTGAGGAATGCTAGGAGATGGTAATTTGGTGTTACTTACTTGTTGGAGGGCGAAGGAAACCAATGTTGAAGGTTTAGAGTGATGGCACTTCATTTTGTAGCTCGTTGAGCAAGTCGAGCAGGTGTGCAACCCCTGTGGGAGGAGCGAAACACCTTGTCTGCCAGGAGCACAACGACTTAAGGCTATGCACAACGTGTGATGCAGGAGCACAACACAACCAGTATAGGAGCATAGCGCTACCACTTTCTCCCGATTTCGCTCTCTAGATTTGGAAATCGTGCTATGGAGATGGTTGCTTGATGCTGTAGGAGACAAACAAGGATGGATTTGATGTCTTGAGGGCTTTTATACTTCATGAAGTTGATTATTTGGGCCTTGGGACCCACTTTCTTCCTTTATCATTCACTTAACCTTTTGAAACATTATCTTTTCACTTGATTCTTTCCTTTGGAAAATTGATCACTTGATATGCTTAGAGAACTATTTGAATTCGAATTTTTGTGTTTTAGCATATTTGGAACACTGAGTTAGCAGCTTGGGATGGTGAAATTATTACATTTGAAATACATAAAATTACATAATGAAAATATAAAAAATTATATTTGAACTCAAAATTATATGCTGAAACAAGAATTCTTCTTCACGAATCATCTTCATATGGTGAAGAGATGTTATTGGATCACCCTTTACTTGCTAGTCTTATGGAGTGGAAATGAAGTTTTATTGAAACCTTGAAAAACCCTAAAAGACCTAATGAGACCTTGATTAACCTGAACTTCATAATGACATGACTGATGTGATGACACGATGATATTGACTTTATGGATGGTTTACAGTCAGGAAGGTATGAAAATATGCCAACACGTAACCAAATTTGAGGAAGAGTGATGTTTTTGGACTAGGGCTACCATCAGTGACTAAATTTTTGCATGACCTAGTGGAATGATAAAAAAATTCAAAATGGGACCCTAATATGATATGAAAAGAGAATTTTTTATCACTAATGGCAAGATGAAAATACTGACACTAATAGGTTTATCAAGCTCATTATCATTGATCAATAGAGAAACAAGGTAGGACTTGGGCAAGGTTGTTGGTTGCTGCTAGAGGACCACCCTGAAAAGAAGTATAAATTGAGTCTGAAGAGCAGAGCGAGGATGATGAAACAAAGGAAGTACATCCAAGAAAAAGTGATTTCCATACTAATAGACCTATCCAAGTCCCTCATGCTTATACCCTTGAAGGAACTCATCTTGTTGATACATCATCTAGCCTCATGTTGAGGAAGGCTAGCAAGTTGAAGTACCATTTGATATAATTGGCAGGAAATAAAAAATCTAAAGTTTGGGGCATGTACTATTATAGAGGAATAACCCTTTTAGATAAAAGTTAAGGAACGACTACTGAAAAAGTTTGTAGGTGGAAATTTTCCAAAGATGAGGGTTAGGGTTGATGTTATAGCATCACCTTCACAATCATCTAAATCACCCACTGCTAAAGAGGAGCCGAAGGAGTCAAAGGAGCATCCCAACAAGAATAAAGAAGAAGAGTTGAAACACAAATAGGATGATAACTCCCCTTTTGGTAAGTCTGAATTCAACCTCATGTTTCAACAACTTAATAGTCTAAGGAAAGAAAACAGTGATTTCAAAAAGTAACTTTCAATGCTAAAAAAAAATTATACTATTAAACCTTAGTTGAAGCAGTTGAGATGATCAATGCACCTCCTTATTCCTCTAATACTGAAAATACTGGAAAACCATTGTGTAAAGTTTGTGGGGAATTTCTTAAAGAGGTAGTATACTCAAAATATGAGGTCCAAAAACCTAAATCTGTCTTAGTAGGAGTATAGATAGAATTTGAAGTGGAGAATATGGAGTTTCAATATATGTCACAAGAAATTGTTGAGGATATTTTTATCACACAAGAACCAATATTTGAAGTAGAGCAACCTAAGGAGTTTCGGGCTCCCACACAAGAACGTTCTAAAGATGTTTTTGTAACACAAGAACCAATAGTTGAAGCAGAGCAACCTAGGGGAAATCGAAATGTTGGTACACAATAAACTTCCAACAATGTTACTAATGCACAAGAACCAGTAACTAGGGAAGTATAGCTGAAAGATGAGGAGGAGATTAATAATCAAGAGGATTTGTAGAAATATGTTGAAGACATTGTTGTAACAGTAGAAGATACATTATGGTCCAAAATCGATGACCATCTAAGTACAATATTTTTATTTGTTGAGTTAAGTGAATTGAGACAATTGGTAGTTTCATTATACGAAGGAGTAATTCCATTACGTGAGCATAGGAGAATAATCCATGATCTCAAAGAAGCCTGGGCTGAAGAATTGATGATTCAGATATTGAGATGGGATAAGATCAAGGAGGAAAGGGAGAAATAAAAGACACAAGTGATGGAACTGCAACAAAAATTCCAACAGTTACAGGAAGATAAGGAGAAAATGTACAACTTGTACATAATATATTGAGTTGTGGAAAATCCTCTCCCTCCTACCCCTTGTTTCTTTAAGAGAAACTATTCCTTTTTCGGTTGACAATTGTGAAATAAGAAAGGTCATATGAGGTGACTACCATTAAATCCTTTCTCAAGGAATTCAATAAAATAAAATTTTCATAGCAACATTTGCTATGCGAACTATACATGCATGAGTTTTCTTGTTTCGTGGAAAAGAGCTTCAATATCTCACGCTATGTGGGATACATCCAACTAAGGGCATTTACTTCCTTCATGAAAAATTAGATAATTTGGAAATTATCCCATGAAGTTGTAACGACTGTTCTAGAAAACACAATATTATGGATTCAAGAAGTGTCAAGCTCTACTACATAAGTGATAAGGACATATGGCAACTTTATGCGATCTCCAGAAATAAGGGATAAGGTGATTGTAGTCCAAAATAAGGTTTTAGATCTCAGTTCAAGAATATTGAGAAATCGAAATAGGATGCATTAGGTTGTAGTAAGCTAAGATGGTAAGTATGCAATAAGAAGCAAAAGGATTAAGATCCACATTTCTTCCCAAATTTAGTACATGCTCTTTCAAGGATCCCTAAATGTGTTGACTGTATCAAGAGATGTGGGCTTAATTGGCTTGGGCTAAAATTAAGATTTCCATTAATTTGGCTTCCTGCTTTGAAGTGTAAACACTACTTTCAGTTGAAACCGACAAATGCAGAAATGTGATCGTTGGACTTTATTATTTCCCAAGGTTATAGGACCTTTATAGAGGATACAAAAACAACCTAAAATTTTTCTGAGTAGCACTTACAACATGTGTTGAGAGATGATTGAAGGGTTTGCATGAGGACATGTAGTTTCTTTAGTTGAGAGGAGATATTGGATCTTGGAATAAGAATCTTTTTCACCATCATTTATTAGACTTTTCAATTTCTTTTACCCTTATAATCACATTTTTTTACTCCACCAATTTCCACTGTGACCAAAGTATGCTACCCTTTCATGTCAGCTTAATTCATGCACTTTTGCTTGCATAGTGATGAGAGGTTAATTTTTTTTGGTAACTTACTAATGAAAATGACAAGGGGGTTGTATAAAATATATCAACGAGATTCAATATGATCTTGTAATGAACTAAAACCAAATAGTGGATCCTTCCTACAATTTGCAGAAACCAAATTCGATCGCACAATCAAAAAACAATTAAGAGAAAGAAATAATCAATCGCACAACACAAGATGTATCTAGGGAAAGAAACTGCTTAAAAACATGCTATCTGTATATTGCATAAAGTTAAGATCATGAAACAATAAAATGCTATTTCTCACACCAAGAAACCTCTGCACTTTGCTGACTGTCTCACTCTGATCCTGCTCGAATGTAGCTTGCGATCTAAGCAAGTTTGGTCCAATATTTAACCTTTTTCTTGCCTATGCCTAGCCTAACTTCCTTACGCATTCTTGGGATAATTGATCCCCTATTAATTATGAAAATCCCAATTAATTATTGTGCAATCCTTTCAAGCTTTCCCGATGACCTGTACAATTTTCTAATTATACAACTTATAGTTATCTTCCGTTTAACCTCAAACTCAATTGAGCCTTCCTTAGAACTGACATGCAACAACTATTTATATTGAATTATTAGTTAACTATTGATCACTACTTGTGAATTAAATCATATTTAATTCATTGGACCTCTCACTAGCTCATCTCTCAGTTAGAACTAGTTAAAATGGTTTTAACGCGAATACTTGAGGTAACTAATTACAACTCACAAAGAACTGTAACTGGACCCCATAAAATCATGGGACAACTCTACATGCCTCCTCTCTAACCTCTAACTCTAATTTCCTAAGCTAACTATGTGTTCCTAACTCAGTTAACTAATACAAGTTGTCATGAGATGAAATTACAATTTTTCTTCCAATTTAATTAAGGGAAAATATAATTAGAAGCCCCTATGGTACCATTTCTAAATGCCATTTTCACTGATTCGTGTTTCCAATTTCAACAGAGTTGGTTTCAAGATAACTCAGCCTACTGGGATGTTGTTATTCACTTCTTCTTCAGCGATGCAATGTTGTTTCTTTGAGATTTTGTAGTGTTGACACTCCAGGATAGGTTTTTCTATTGTTGTTGTTATGATGTTGATACTTTGTTTTAAGATAATCTGTTTTCTCGATGACATTATCGAGATTTAACATGAGAGTTGTTACTTAGTTAATTCAACCAAGACCATTGTGCAAATAAGGATCCGAACACATTTTGATAATACAACCAACTTGGTTGTGACAGTTACATTTCCCCATTTTGGCTTCTCGGTAAATGAAGACATTATAACATTTTCTTTATTTTCAGTAATTAGTTGTGATATGTTGTATGAGACTCTCAATTTGGACAGCATGAGAATCGAAATTTTCTCATGATTTATTTTGGTACTGAAATTAGGAATGATGTAAATATATAAATATAGAAGCCCTCTGCCTTGTCTAGGGGTGGCACCACTTTCTTATGGAGAACTATGCATCTATAATTTTCTAAGTTAAAACAAATCTTTTATGAGTTCATGGCTCAATTGTGATTTGTTGTGTTAGCTTGCGATATGTGAATCGCCATATTCCTACTAAGGAGGAAGGACCCTCCTTTTTAGCAAGGATTGTTGTGTTAGCAAGGTAGTGTAGCAATGTGTTTTGATTCCATCCTAATTATGTTTAATATTGTTTATTTTTCACTATTATAGAATCGTATTGATGTGTTGCAGTTATTGAATATTAATTAGTTTTCAGGGTACTTGACATTGATTACTCGTGTGACAACATATATCCTGGATCGATCCCTTTATTAGTTATGTGTTATTTTTATCCAACTACTGCTACAATTTTTCTCGATTATTGCTAAAACATAGTGATCTAAATATGGACAAACTAGTTTTTTTGTGCTAGCTTCCTCATCAGTATAAAAGAAAATTATGCTTAAGGATTGTGTCAAATAGTAAGTTTATGAGAGGGTTTATGTGTCAAATTTGTTTGCTTTTATGAGAAAATCATGAAGTAAATTAGCTTTAAAAACACATAAAAAACAAAAAAAATTGCAGGTAATAATCACCACACAACACACATTACACAACAGTGATGAAGGAGTTCACCCCTCCTAGGCTACGTCTCCTTGGACCAGCTTCAATGGCTTGGCCCATTTGATTATTTGATCAAATGTTTGAGTACATTCATTTCCTAAGCTCTGACAGCTCTCAAAATTTCTCCAATGGCTTTGGGACACCCCCAATACCTCTGTTTTGGTTCTGATTGAGTCGAATTCTGACCCTCTGGGAAAAAGTTATGCCTCTTTCAAATTTTCCCACTAACTACTCTGCTAAACTAGTTAACTGCAGTTAAAACTAGCGGTTTCGCCTAAAATGGAGCAACTCTGCAAAACTAGTCCATGATTAGTGCTAAGTGGGGTTACCTGTTAATTAAGCATGCTTAATGTGCTAACTGTGTGTTAATTAATCCGAAATTGAAGTTTGGATTAATGCTAATAAACAGGTTTAAAGGTTAAGCAATCGGGGTTTAGTGTTAATGCTCCGCATTAAGGTCGGAGCTCCGCCGGTGGTTTGGGCTGGGGGTCTTATGGACCGGGGTTGGCCCCTCTTTCCCCCACCACCATTCAAACCTTAATTTAAATATATGCGAGATCCATTATATGTTAAGATCTATTGTGTAGCGGAGTTGGTATGGCCTTGCGCTGGCAGTGGGGAGGTCACGAGGTCAAACCCTAATGCCTCCATAAAATTTTGACCAACAAAATTACAATATATTTTGACCTTTGGGAGGGGGAAGGTGGCTGAACCACGTGTCCCATTGGTTCGTTCAAAAACCAACCAAACTTTTCAATGTACCCAGAAATTTGGGCCAACCACAAGCTGACAAGTGTCAGCACACCACTAGCTAGAGAAAAACCCATTTTGACCAAAAATTGACCCCTTTGACCATGTTTAACTTTTTTTTGAAAATTCGCCTATTTGGAAAAGCGGACAGCAGGCTCTAACTTTCTCATACGGAGCCGGTTTTTTATGAAACAAAGTGTGCCAAATTTAGGGCAACGAGAAATTCGCAATCTTGGTTTGAGAGCGTTTATCTCCGAGTACCCATCTTATACCTGACAAAGGTGAATGGCATGGTGCTCTTCACAATAACCCTGGCGGTGATTGCACCTACCCTGCTTCTTAGGAGCCTTATCAGCACCAGTTGAAGACGTGCCCCCAACCTGGCTCCCGGAAGTCAAAGGCAACGGCGGACGGCCGTTGGACCATGCTTCAAGCACCTTGGGAATGCCAGGGCAGTCTCGAAGAAGATGGTCTCCCGTGCACAACATGCAGGGGAACTTGACTTTCCGTGGAGGGTTGGAAGGTATATCAAGAGGAGATGTTTCAGAAACAGTAGTGGCAACTTTAGCCTCTCTTTTATCGGACTTCTTCTTCTTTGTCTTCTTCTTATTCTTCTTAGCCACCTGGTTACTCGAATATAGACTTTGACCAGGCGAAGTAGAAGAGGGGGACACACAAACAGACGAAGAAAGGGAGAGGTCCACCTTGGAATCAACATGATGTTGTTCCAGCGGAGGAACCACCGAACAAGAGTGATAGCCGGGACATTCGGACCACAGAGGTTGAAAACAACCAAATGTGCAACCCAACAGCTTAACCCAGAAGGGACAACGTTGCCATGTAAGGAGCACCAACATTTCCCAAAGGAGGAAAATGACCAGGATTCCCATCGTGAGGATTCTCGGTGGTGAACTCGGGAAAAAGCACGTGTTCCATCTTCAAAACAACACCCTAAGGAAACTAACTTTAACCAAGAATATTTCGTGGGTGATTAATTTTACCACATTGAAAAGTAAGAAACTCTATCGTTTCATATTTTAAGAGTCAAGAAACAATAGAAAGATGACTCTATCTCTTTCAGATTTGATACAAGCGTGAAAGGACAAGCGCTCGATGATCTTTTCAAGTTTAGGGAGTCAGAAAAGACCAAATGACTGCTCAGGAAAAACTAGGCACAAAGGGTGTACCAAATATCCGTGAACTGCAATATACACCTTGGTTTCAATAATGAAACAGAAATCGACCAAGGACTTCCCGTACGTGCAGGTAGTCTCCCCGAATGCTGTGTTCGGTGTATCACGGGTATAGGGCGGCAGACTCGGCTTCCTGTGGATAAAGGATTGAAAACCTAGAGTGCTCTCCCTTTATATACACGACGGTACGGGGAGCACAAGTCCGTACTAGCGCTGTCTAAAGCCAAAAGGCGAACGACAGCTGCTAGGTTTAAAGACGCCGGAACACGTCTCTAGCCTAGACCTCTAAATATGTTTCGTTAGATTCCAATGCTGCCTTAGTGTAAATTGAGTAGATTTTAAAGTTGATCTTCAATTACGTTTCAGTTTTCAGGCCCTAACGAATGTGCTGTCTCAAAAATCTCCTAAATGCAAGACTACATGCCACAGTACATCATTTCGTTTGATGAAAACTAGCTACAGAAGAGTTGAGAGCTTTTACACAAACAAAATGATCAGAAGACAACCAACGATATCTCTAATGCAACTAATGAAACTAAAACTTTCCTTTCAGATTCACTAATTACTAGTAAAATGAAAAGATTTCAATTTGCATTAATCAACCAAAAGCAAAAGAGATTTTTTGTATTTTCAACGTTTGATAGCTAAATGCACTAAACAAACTGAAAACAAAAGAGAAGCAATTTGAGAAACGATATTAAGAGAGCGAAAACAAACAAATTCCACTCAATGGCACAAGCAATCAGATCTCAAATCGACCAAAGTCTCTCAAAACCAAGAAAAAGTCTCAAAGGCTCCAATGGACCGTGTGATCTAGGCCCAAAGCAAGAGCAAACGAAATTTGAGTGAAGAGAAGAACAATCACCCAAGAATCGCAACAAAATGGTGAACAACCACTAAGAGAATGCGGAGGAGCAATCAGAGAATTGACTGGACTAACAAAACACCAAAACTCCTAATGGAGGGCTCGACACACTAAGCCACTAGATGCCCTAGGGCTTAAAATGTGAAATCGATGAGAAAAGCAAACAACCAAAGGATGAGGGCAAAATCCCAGTCAAACAGGACTCCAACACAATCAAGCAGCCGAAAAACCAAAAATAAACACACTAACCAGACCCAGAGAGCTCAGAACTGAGCAAACCCTAATGCCTCACAGGAGTGGTGCGACTGTGAGGTTGTAATTGGCGCCAGAAAGCAATTGGCGCGGGCAATACAAAAGCAACATGCGCCAATTGGCGCGACTGTCGAGCTAAAAAGCGCGCCAGCCGAGTTCCTCAGCCAAAAATAAAAAAGAACTACTCCAGAAGCAGATCAATGATATCCAAGCAAACCAAGAAGCAAAAAACAGCAAAAGAACCCAGCCCAGAAGGCTAACCAAGCAAGGAAAACCACGAAACAATCAAAACGAGACAATCAAAACTAGACGATCCCCAGTGGAGTCGCCAAATTGTTGAGGAGGTAAATCCCCTCTGCGGACAGAGGCGATCCCTACTAGCCCAGCATGGGTCTAGCAACAATCATCAAATGCTACAGCGCAAGTTCCTAATTGCGAATAAACAGACCAACGATGGAGGCCTACCCGGAGTCCAATGCTATGATCCGTAGAAGAGACAGCGTTCCCGTTCCTTAGCCTCAGCAGATCACGATCCCCACGATCTCCGTGAATGGACACCTGCACATGCAAGAAACAACACGAATACAAGCATAAAATCCAGAATACGCAACTATATATCAGTCAGAAAGGATATAAATCATCATTATCATAAGTGAAAAACAGAGTGGAACCATAACCAGTAGTCATTCATTAATAAGCAATCGAAAGAGAGTACAACCAATGTTCTGACGCTGAGGTCTCTTTCGGAGGGGTCTTCAATCGTACACGTCTCGCAAAGCCTGCCAGGGATGGGACAAGCCTCTCTTAGAGTCTCTTGACGATAGTCTCCTTGCTTGAGTTTGGCCTTAAGGGAAGAATGAGGGCTCTTGCAGCATGAAGGCTCTTGAGAACTTGGAGATTCAAAGCTTAGGCACTTCAAGACTAGCTTGCAATGGCAATGGGAAAGCTTTTATAGATGGAGGAGAGGGAGTTGGGATCCCTATAATCATGGGATTGGCCCTATCTCCAAGGAAGCTTCCATGAAAGGTGGCAAACCACTTCCCTTCCATGGAACTCCCGGAGCCAAACCTCCCAACTCAAGATTTTACTAGTTTACAGTGCGGTGAAAACGAAACCCTTCATCTTATTTTGCATGATCCTTAAATTGGGTAGCGTGACTGCGGGATGGCGCCGGATTGGCGCGGCCTCTTTGTAGGATTTTTCCCCATTAGTATGGCTTGTGCGGCTGTACCGCGCCCCGATACAAGGATGTTTTTATGGTTTTTTACCAAGGGATATGCCCAGACAGTGGTCTCTGTTAGAGGAATGCAATTTGCAATGATAGTGGTTTGAAGACGACATTGCTTTACAGATCACATAATGAGTCCTCCGATGTGCGGGTGTGCGGCACAGGGAATGGTAGGGACGGTGACAAATTATTGTGTAACGGGAGGGTAGCGAATGGCTTTCCTTATGAGTTGGGGCGTAATGCGAGAAATCTTATTGCCCTGGGTAGAAAGAAAAATGTCTCTGCGCTCGTCATAGGCCTCCCCAAGCCAACTATTGAACTCGGGAACAGGGTACGTGGTTGGAGCAATTTGGTAATACAGACCTGACTCAACGACCCTAAACATGTCCTCGCCTTTTCGATGACAGTCGAAAAGCTCGGCTCTGGTGCGGGCTACACTAAACGGGTAGACTGGGTCATGAATTCGTGCATGGGCATCAATGAGGTGCTCGAGTCCAGCAGCAGCCCTGACCTCGCGGGCTTGTGGGGTTTCAGGCGCAAACTTCTTGGTTTTTGTTTTCCCCATGACCATTTGAAAATAAAAACAGAAGGGAAATAGCAAGACGGAAAAACAACTAAATACCTGAGAGTAGTGAGGTAGCCAAGGCGAAAGCGACGCGGGTTTCAAAACGACCTTGCACTTGAATTTTAACCTGTTCTGCGTGAAAGGTCGGTTAATAACCAGTAATTTACACAGTCGAGGATAAAACAAGCTTATATTAGACCAGTTTTTACGGCGTACGAGACAGGGTGACAGTTGTGGGCTGGCGTCATAAGGGCAGAGCAATGGGACACGTGGCCCATGCAGTGATTGGTGCAGCCGACGGCGGAGGTTGGTGGAAGCCACGTACCGAACTAAGCGAGTACGGCCCTTCGTACCACCATCCTAGACTTACCTTCATCAAAGAGTCTTGGTAAGGAAGATTGATTAGAAACAGTGTTGGATGAAGCTGCCATATTCACACTTGTAATGCATAAAAAAAAGCTTCTTTATTGTGATTTGAGAGCTGAGTCCTCAATCTTGACCTTCTCCTCTCTTCGGCTTACATACATAAACTTGCACACAGTTAAATTCTCCTTGCACAAATACAAAACCAGTAGCTAATTTTATAGCTAACCTTGGAAAACCCTGAGATAAACTTGGGCTAAAATGAGCTAAATTGTGCTCTGATATCAACTTGATTTGAATATGGACGAACTAGTTTTGTTGTGCTAGCTTCCTCATCAGTATAAAATAAAAGTGTGCTTAAGGATTATGTCAAATAGAAAGTTTATGAGAGGGTTTATGTGTCAAATTTGTGTGTCTTTTATGAGAAATTCATGAAGTAAATTAGCTCTAAAAACACATAAACAACAAAATAAATTGCAGGTAATAATCACCACATAACACACATTACACAGCAGTGATGAAGGAGTTCACCCCTCCTGCGCTACGTCTTCTTGGACCATCTTCAATGGCTTGGCCACTTTGATTATTCGATCAAATGTTTGAGTACAGTCATTTCTTGAGCTCTGATAGCTCTCAAACCTGCTCCAACGGCTCTAGGACACCCCCAATACCCATGTTTTGGTTATGATTGATTTGAATTCTGACTCTCTGGGAAAAAGTTATGCCTCTTTCAAATTTTCCCACTAATTTCTCCGCTAAACTAGTTAATTGCAGTTTAAACTGGCAGTTCCGCCTAAAATGGAGCAACTCCGCCAGACCAATCTGTGATTAGTGCTAAGTGGGGTTAACTATTAATTAAGCGCTATTTAAGTGTGCTTAGCGTGCTAACTACGCTTTAATTAATCTGAAATTAAAGTTTGGATTAACGCTAATAAACAGGTTTAAAGGTTAAGTAATCAGGGTTTAATGTTAATCCTTCGCATTAAGGTCGGAGCTCTGCCGGTGGTCCTATGGATAGGTGCTGGCCCCTCTTTCCCCCGCTACCATTCAAACCTTAATTTAAACGTATGTGAGATCCATTATATGTTAAGATATATTTTGTAGTGGAGTTGGTATGGCCTTGAGATGGGAAGGTCGCGAGGTCGAACCTTGGCGCCCCCATAAATTTTGACCAACAAAATTATAATATATTTCGACCTTTGGGAGGGGGCATGTGCCAACCCCTCACTGCACCACGTGTCCTCGCCCCATTGGTTCATTCAAAAACCAACCAAACTTTGCCATGTAGCACAGAAATTTGGGCCAACCACAAGCTGACAAGTGTCAGCATGCCACTGGTCGGAGAAAAACCCATTTTGACCAAAAATTGACCCCTTTGACCATGTTTGACTTTTTTTGAAAATTCCCCTATTTGGCAAAGCAGGCAACAAGCTCTAACTTTCTCATACGGAGTTGGTTTTTGATGAAACAAAGTGCAACAGATTCAGGGTGATGAGCACTTCGCAGTCATTCTAGTTTCGAGTGATTCTGAGCACTTTCAATTTTAATTTTTTTTTGCCTCCAATTCAGTTTCTGATCACATAGTGTTAGACATATTGTTGTTATATCTATTACAACATGTTATACGATTAATGATTTGACGATTATGATGGTTTTGTTGATTATGTGATGCAACTGAATGGTTTATGCAGTTCCTTTCTAGGAGTCCTATTTAAGTGTGATATTGAATGATTGAGTGTTGCTTATTCAACAAGAGTGATTTTAATTTTAGAACTGTGTGCAAAGTGATTGAAATGCTTGAGGGTTTGACAATGGTGATTTCAGTGTGCAAGGAGTGAAGAATTACAATGACCTATGTTTTTATTGAATGCCATGATCTTAGGAAGAGAGTTTGGTATTGATCATTGTTAGTTATTAATTTCTACATTCACATATTTTGCATAATAACCCTGAAACAAAAAGACTTACCCTGGTTGACAATTTATGTGTGTGCAATTAATTGTTCTAATTAAATGTTAGTTAATTCGCCCAATAGATTTCTCTTACTACACCAAATAATTGGGGGTTCTTTCCTTTATTCATGCATACTACAACCAGGACTTAGGATAATTAGGAACTCACTACAAAATTTTCTAAGGTGAATGCATAGGTTGTTACCTCATATCTTACAAACCCTTATTCACTATGTCGTAGGTGATCCTATTTTATGCTTTCAAATGCATATTATTCTAAACTAAAATTAAAAAAAAAAAATGGGAATCGATCTCTGTTTAACAATATCAGAAACTAAATTCATAAAGATCAATGTTTGATTTACTATTTTGCCTTTAATAACCTCCCTAGAAACAATGCCACAATGTTGGTGAAAATTAATTACTTTTAATTTGTGTTGACATTAATTATCAACTAGGGCAAATATTCTTGTTTTAAGGCTCATGCACTGTTTGTGCAGGCCACTGGGTCTTACCAAACAAATATTTTGCTTTGTCAATGTATAGTAACAATGAAATAAATTCTTGTAACATAAGACATGAAATTAAATATCTGGGCATATAGTCATCCAAATTAAACCTACATTCTACAATCTAAGCATGAACTGGGATTAACAAGAGTCAAAATATTATACTATAGTGGTACTCATAAACCTAAAATAGGGTAGTAAGACACCATATCAAGTCTACATCTAGCACTTTGTGGCAGAAACCAAAAGAGAAAAGGGATTGAATACCTAAAATTAAATCATACATTAGCGATAAAAAAACTTAATGCAAACAACATAAATTTCTTCAATGTAAATGAAAGGAGATAGACTATTTGTTTAGTAGTGACCTACAACAATATTCTAAAAGTTATGTTAATCAATAATGAATTTAATATTAAAAAAAAAAAAAAAGGACAAACAAACAAACAAACAAAACAAAATTGGTTGTACAAAATTTCAATAGTAAATGATATCAAGAATAACCAACATGATATCAAATGAAACCAATTGTCATATCTTTAATAGCAATGTTATTTTACATTCTTGTTACTATTAGCACATTGCAATCCGATATCAATAGTAATCACGACTACTAAAAAGATAGTATAACAATATTAAACAAGAAATACTACAAACCAATATAAATTTAAACAACTATTATATCTAATTGTAATGATACATGTTCATGGAGCTCTCCACCTATATAAATTTAAACAACTATTCTATCTAATTGTAATCATACATGTTCATGGAGTAAGCTCTCCACCAGAAACAATGTATCTTTTGATAAAAATTCAGAAAAATTTGTAATTGCACGCTAACACATTTCTTCATGAAACATCAACTTCTCTATATTACTAGCATTATTACCATTGTTGGGAAAAGTGTTTCCATTAATATTAAAGGAGTAGCCGAGTAGTTACTGATGACCACGGGGGCTTCACTGTGGGAGCAATACCATATCACGTGGGTTCATATTGGGGGATGTATATTGAAAAATAAATGACATAATATATTGGGGGTAAAGTGTTTTTATATTAGCAGATATAAAAATAGAGCTAATAGTTAATGATAAAATATAAAGGGGTATAAATTTTTTGATGAAAAAATTGATACCTACAATATATAGTGAAAGTAGAGGTTTTTTAAATTGGGAAGGAGTATTGGGTTCATATTGGTAGAGGGTTAAATAATGTGATTAGAGATATTTTCAAACTTGTATTCAAATTAGGGGTATTGTTTAGTATGCCACGAACACACGTGACATGTCAGAGGTTCATTTAGTGAATCCCTCATGTTCATGACAAGCAGTGTCAAGCTCAAGGGGAGCTTATTGCAGATTGCCATGACTTTTATAATGTCAAACAATCACTGATATGTATTTGATGTTTGCATATGTTTGAAAAGTCTTGTGGTTGTTGCAGGTTGATGATGAAGGTTCTAATGACATACCTTTGAAGGAATTTTGTGTGCAGAAGACTTTCTTAAATGTCTTTGCAAAGTGTATAATTGAATATTCCTTTAAGAGACCTTTCCAACACTATATGGAAACCTAAAAAACTACCAAGGGATTAAAACTTATAACACTTTGAAAGTTGGCAAGGTTCCAAGGCCTCAAGGTTCCATATCCAAATATAAGGCGCTAGACAAAACATTTCATGTTTGTTGTTGGAAAGTTTGTCATTCGCGTCATGTCATTTTCCCCATCAAATGTTATATTGGTTATGTTGGTGCAGTGTGGTTGACAAAGCCGGGGGATAGAGAATTCTTCATCAGCAAACATGAAGAGTCACATTACTCGTCATGGAGGTTATGCATAGTGATTCAATGGAAATAAGCGTGATGGCAGGACACAAGACAAACTTCGGTAAGTGGAAAATTTCCACAAAATTGGCATATAACGTAAGTACCACACCTCGGGAAATTCTAGATGAGAAAGGAAAAACGACGAAAAACAAAAGTCCATGGGAATATTCTCCATACTTGATGATTTGGTAAACAGGGACATGGGGCAACCTGTGACTGGGGGAAGGGATGAACTGGAAGATGATGTAGCACACAACTAGTAATGCATCAACAATCATACCACATGGAACAATGTCAGGATGATAGGTAGCAACATGTGGCAGATATTTCGAGTATATGTGGCCCAATGGGGAGACAACACAAGAAAGTGACATGGCAAGGTTGATGACGTGGCACATGGTAGGAAGAAGGACTCTTTTGGGTGCCAAATGGACCAAATTAAGGTGACACATGGCACCACTCAGAGGAGGCCATGTGGCACTGATATGTTAGCAATGAAATGGAAGGTAGATGGCATGACGTGGCTTATGGTATCAAAGGTGATAGGTGACATTCCATTCTCTTGAAGTTTGTGCCATCTGGTCGTGTTCATAATTGATTCCTTGTATCAAATAATTCTCAATTTTTTTTTGAAATTGGGGCAATGGGCCTAAAATGTGACTTTGTCTGGCATATCATGGTAATCCAAGGTCCGTGACTTACAACAAGAGTGCAGAGGTTGGAATCTCCTGAACACCGGATTGCAGTGGACCCAAATTCAGGGGTAGAAGGCTATCTGGAGGACTGAACATCAAAGCGTTGAGTCCCAATGGAGATTGCAAAAGGATTCGAATTCCCAAATGTCCAAAGACTATAATTATTTGATGAGGTCACATGTATGAAAATTTTGAAGCCAAAATATATCTAAAAGGAATTTGGGTTATTCGACCGTCTAGGTCTCCAAACCTTTGACAAGTTAAAAAATTTCCAGACCTTCGAAATTGTGAGTTAAGCAAATTTTGGATGAGGGCATGGTTCTAAGTCATGATCACAAGTGTTAAGACAGTGGAGATTGAGAGCGCAATACAAAAGGGTACTCATCATTTGAGTGCCAATATATAGCTAAATGGTAAGTTGAAGAAACCTCGATGGTTGTTGTGATGATTGAGTCTGTCAAGGAAGTCAAAAGAAATATTTACCAAAAGGAGAAGCTAGAGATTGATTTCCCATAGCATTTGATGTGCAACGATTACAAAAGAACAACGTGGTTGATGAAAATTACATGGCTATCCCATTGAATATTAGAATCTATGATAAATCAATGGTAGGATTGTATTGGTAAATCCAACATAGTAAATGAAGCCCATCCCCTGGTTTTGAAAAGGTAAATTAGCTACAGAAAGTATGTAAGAAAAAACAAGTCAAGGAAATGGTTGGTAATCCCATTATTTAACTAATCCTATCTCATTAAAGGACAAAGGATAAAAGAGAGTGAAAAGTTGGTTAAGACAGTGAAATGATTTTAAAGAAAAATGTTGAAGCTTGGAAGACAAGATAGAGAGCCATACTACATAATAATCTTGAGCCATGGGACAATTAATAAATACTCTCCTCGAGCCATGTGTGCTGAGAAAATTGCAATTGTGCAACATGGCAGTTTGAGAGAATTTTATTGAAGATGGAAGCTACAAAAGGTGAAACCATTATGAAAAGTAGGTTTCCCAGTATATTGAAAATCAAAAGATTGTGTGATGAGTGTGTGGCTACGAGAGAAGGATATTGAATAAGGATGTGCGTGCATATAGAAGAAGTGAGCGCTGAGAGTAGTGAAAGTTGGCTGAGTGAGTGAGTAGAGTGTATGATAGAGGCTTAATAAGAGGAACAAGAGGTTCCTATTGCATACTTTGAGCTACTGCAAGTGTCTGCAAGGGCAGGAAGATCCCATGAGAGGATTTTGAGTTGAAATCACGCTAAGTAAGAGCTAAAACAGTGAGAAACACATATTCATAAGACCCCTATGGATACAATATGAAAAATCCTATGAAATAGTTGTATGAAAGTTCTACAGGTTGGTGCTTTCACATCAAGAAGTCATTGTTTCTATCTAAGTGTGTTTTTCAAGAATAGCTTGGGGATTGGTTCTTCCTGCAAGTGGGTGCTTGCAAAATCAAGGAGTTGGTGCTTCTTGTAAGTTTATCATATTTCTACCAAAGAGGGAGTTAGGTATTATTGCTACTAGGTGTTAGTATAACACATAAGGGAGTTGGTGCTTCTTGTTGGTTGGTGCCAAAAAAAAATAGAGATTTGGTGCTTCCTGCTAGTTGCGACTAAAAAAATTATCAAGGGATTTGGTGCTTCATATAAGTGGGTGCTCACGAAAAACTTGATGAAATCAAAGTGGTGGGTTTTGATCTACATCATAACAAACAAAATTTGTGATTTTCTCCCTTTTATGGGTTTCCACGTTAAATCTTTGTGTTCGTGTGTGTATGTTGCTTATGGTGGTATTGTGATTTTCATGTGATGATTTATGTTGTTGCTTACATGACATGTTTTTGGTTGTTTACATGAATGGTTTCCAAGTAAAAGAAAAATGATAAATTGGCAATAATTGTGAGATTAACCTTAATATTTATTTATCCCCCTCTTAGTATTAATATTGTTTCCAACAACCATCTAAATTTCAAAGGAAATAACAATTGTATCATCTCCTTTTCCTTTAGCAAGAAGTTGATTTATATAATTAACACATGTTCCAAATTTAAGCGAGAGTGTTGGATTTGAACCACAGATTTGGTTGTTCTACATGACAATTAAAAGTGCAGTCAAGTGTATATTTATGGCATGGATTTTATATTGAGCAACAAAGTAGAGTGTACAATTGTGCCTTTTTGTCTTGATATATTCAACTTGATTCATCTAGCACAAATTCTCAATAGACCAAGCAAAAATGGTGTTAGAGGCTAGGAATTAGCTGTCATCAGTTCATTATCCATCATGATCTTCAATATATAGATTTTGTAGCCGTACCCTTTCACATCTTCTGTAGTCCAAATTTTTGGAAGTTCTAAAATAGACATTGGACTTGTAGCTTTTGTAGTAGCACCTTGAAGTGCAATGTTACAATCACTCAAGGAAGATGTCAAAAATAATATGATTCTCATGTTAATATATCCAAATGACCATCAAGATCCAAAGAATAGAATTTAAAATTATCTAGTGTTAAACTTAACTAGTTTGTGCTGAACATGGTAGGCTTTTGGTTTACTATAGGGGAAAATAGGGAAAAGATTGATCAAAAGATACAATAAAAAGTGACATTCTCATGGCCCAAGAGAACTTACCTTTAAGTTGTGTTGAACATTTTGGTTCCTTATTTGAGATATGAAGTTACAAACTCGTTGTTTTACATCATTTAAAATGTCTTATTTAATGATTATTGAAAGATAGAATATATTCGAAGTTTGTGTCTTTCTCAAGATTAGATAGAATACTATGTTTTTTTTGGAAGAATTAAGAATGTGTAGATTTACGTTTTCCATGACTCACACTAAGTTGGAGTAAATGTTGGGAGAAAATGGAAGAGCATTAACTACATGGTGAAAATCATACCTAGGAGAAACAAATTTTCATCAATGAGGACAATGATCCTAGATCTAACACCGTGTGAGTTTAGGAAGGGAAGAAGTAACATGGCTACTAATTTGAGTTAAAAGTTAAGTTCCAAGAGGGTTGAGTATATTTTAGCTAATACTCATTTTATGATATTAGTATTTACGCTCTTAAACCCAATTTATCCCCAAATGCATTGGGCTATGAAGGTTAAGAGACTTTCTTGAGAATGAGTTGTTCTCTTTACAAAAATATTACAAAAAAAGGAAGTTTTCCTTGAGTGAAGGGGCTAAGTTCTTATGGACTAGTGCCTTCAGAAAGAGGCCTTATTTGGATTTGTGATTTTCTAGGAGCAATTTAATCATTAGTATAACATAGTCTGATTGGCTCGAGGAAACTTGGGGGTGTAATTTGACCTTAAGAAGTATGATATGCCTATTTCTTGGGTATGCTAATTGAGTTTTGGGCCTTTGGGACTACACAATTGAAGGTACCATGAGCTAGAGTTGAAATTTGTCCTTTTAGAAGAGCCCCATAAAAAGTGGTACTCTAGTATCAATAGTTTGAATGAATGTTCTTGCACATCATAATCATGAGGAGTGTGGGGGAATTGTATGTCTATAGGCCTCTCCACCACACAAAAGTTGTTTCAATTGGATGTCTCAGTGATTTATGTGATTTGTTGGGAAACAAGTTAGTTGATTTGTATAGAGCATGTAAAGGACTTTGTCCCATGCTTTCATTTATCTTAAGCCCTACAGAAGTTGCATTCCTAGTTTTTGTGTGTTGCATTGATTATATGGGAAACTAACCACATATATGACTTAAACCCATTACTACTATTTCTACATTCAGACAAATATTTGGATAAGAAACTAATCATGGACAAGATATAAAAGGACAAATATGTGATATTCTTATTACTTTTATATTATAGCATAGTTTAATTATAAAGATTTTTTTGTTATTTTTTTAGCATCTTTTCCCATTAATTTTGCTCAAATTCTCATAGGGACTTCTTATAACGTAAGCTTCCGTTGTGTAATCTACATAATCCAGGTATTCTAAGGGTTTTTCACAGTGTTAAATCCCTTTATGCATTAGAAAACTCATTTTAAATAACAATAAATTACAATCTCACTCAAATTATATCATCAAATTCTACTTAAAAAAAAAAAAAAAAAAAATAAAAAAAAATAAAAAAAAATAAATAAAAAAAAATCTAATAATTAAATTACACCCTTTTATTATTTCTTTTGATTTTACACTATTTAAATTAATTAAAAAAAATATTCTATTCTCACAAATAATCACCTAAGAAATAGATATATACCAGATTGGATTATGAAAATAAAGGAAGATAGGAGAATATAAAAAAAGATAGGAGAAAAGGAAGGTGAAGAGGCATTAACTACATGGTGAAAATCATACCCAAGAGAGATGAATTTTCATCAATGAGTACAATGATCCTAGATCTAGCACCTTGTGAGTTTGGGAAGGGAAGTAGTAATATGGCTACTAATTCGAGTTAAAATTTAAGGTCCAAAAGGGTTGAGTTATTTTTAGCAAATACTCATTTTATGATATTAGTATTTTTGTTCTTAAACCCAATTTATCCCAAGATGCATTGGGGTGTGAAGGTTAAGAGACTTTCTTAGAAATGAGTTGTTCTCTATAAAAAAATATTACAAAAAAGGAAGCTTTCCTTGAGTGTAAGGGCTAAGTTCTTATGGACTAGTGCCTTCACAAATATGTCTTATTTGGATTTGTGATTTTCTAGGAGCAATTTAATCATTAATATAACATCGTTTGATTGGCTAGAGGTAATTGGGGGTGTAATTTAACCTTAGGAGCTACATATGCCTATTGATTGGGTATGTTAATTGATTTTTGGGTCTTTGGGACTACACAATTGAAGGTACCATGAGATAGAGTGGAAATTTGTCCTTTTAGAAGAGCCCCATAAAAGGAGGTACTCTAGTATCAATAGTTTCAATGGATGTTCTTGTGCATCATAATCACATGGACTACAGGGGTATTATAAGTCTAGAGGCCTCTCCACCACGCAAACGTTGTTTCAATTGGATGTCTCACTAATTTATGTGATTTGTTGAGAAATAAGTTAGTTGATTGGTATAGAGCATATAAAGAACTTTGTCCCATACTTTCATTTAGCTAAAGCCCTACTGAAGTTGATCCCCATTTTTTGTGTGTTGCATTGATTATATGGGAAGCTAACCACGTATATGACTTAAACCCATTATTACTATTTCTACATTTAGACAAATATTTAGATAAAAAACTAATCATGTACAAGATATAAAATGACAAATATGTGATATTCTTATTACTTTTATATTATAGCATAGTTTAATTATTAGACCTTCTTTTTTGGGCAAAATTTCCCATTAATTTTTCTCAAATTCTAGTAGGGACTTCTTCTAATCCTAAGCTTAAGTAATCCAGGTATTCCAAGGGTTTTTCATGGTGTTGAATCCCTTTATGCATTAAAAAACACATTTTAAATAACAATAAATTACAGTCTCACCCAAAATTATATCATCAAAATCTAATTATAACAAAAAAAAATAAAAAAATCTAATAATTAAATTACACCCTTTTATTATTTCTTTTGATTTTACACTATTTAAATTAATTTAAAATATTATATTCTCACAAATAATCACCTAAAAAAATCTAGATATACTAGATTGGATTGTTACACATATTGATTGATATCATTGATAAATTTTAAAATTAAAATTAATTATCAAACATAAACATGTAATAATAGCAAATTTGAATTTGCATTTGTCCCAAAACTATCCAAAAATTATTGTTCATCAAACATGTGGTAGAGGAATGGTCCACACCAAGAAGTGATTTATTTGTCCAAAAAGAGGGAAATTGTGTCCTCTACACCTATATGGACATGTACCCTATTATTGTACCTGCCGCTCGCAAGATACTATGCATCAAGTTTTGCTTGATAGTGACATTAATTGTCTTTGATTAGACATATCTCTTCAATTTTTGTATAGTTTGGCTATAGTTAAGTTTTAATAATTTATTTATTTTTATTTTTTTAATTTATTTTTCTTGCATTCTATTGGTTTAAGATTTTAAGATGTTATTGCAAATTGCCTTGTAATTCCCACCGTTCAATTATGAGGTAATCGCCGCTCTTGTTACTAACCTCAGCCATCGTGCATTCGTTAACGTCCCATATGCAGGTAAGACAGATTTTTGGCAGCCATCGTACATTTGCAGTGATTTGTCAGTTCATATGCAATAAATAAGACACGTACTTTTAATTAATTACTGCTCAACTTAGCACCAAACCCAACATGTAAGTCTCGAGAATGCAATATCAATATATGTGTTAATA